>QXVZ01032398.1:0-72629 GCA_008931825.1 Phallusia fumigata
CTGAAGTAACTGTAGGACCCAATGTGAAATGACATGGTGAATATATATGCATTTTCAAATTGAGTGATAGTGTATATGGAATGGCAATATGGGGAAAGCCTTGATAAAGCTGTTTTCAGAGATTTTTTGAGAAAAGGCTTGTTATTACTTTAATATGTTTTCCATTTTTCTAATGTTTACTAAATCGAAAAAGTTTTTAGATCTGGTCAAAAATCCAACAACAACAATTTGAAATGTATTTTGTTCTTTGTAACTTATTGTTTTACTCCATGCCAATAAAACTGACCATTACCTACAGTTTGTGTTTTCCGCGTTACTCTTATTCATGTATTTCTGGTAATTTACAGGTTAAGTTTGATTATGAGTTTCTGGATGATGAATTTATCTGCAAAAACTGGGCCGTGGACAACGAAGTTGACGAGGTGGGTAAGAGAAATATTAGGTTTCCCATACTTGTACCTTTGTATTTAAAGGAACATACACTACATCTCGATTACAAATTTCTAACCTCCTAACCAATTTCTAACAACATAATTTATTTTAAGTTAAATTGCTTGCGTTTAAAACGTTTTTTTTATGGATCAACTTTCCAAATGTTTTCTGGTTTTCACTCTGTTTTTCTCTGTTTGGGACACATTGTTTGCACTCCGTTTGTTTTTTCTACCCTGAAGCTTGTCCAAGCCCTTTTGCCATGAAATAATTAGCGGATTTTGATAAACTTTCACAGCTGGTAGATATGGTCATGGACTTGTGCCATCTGTTTCGTTTGATCACATAACCCTGGTGGTTACACCCCGTTAGCACCCAAATGGTCAAATATTTCGCTGTAGGTTGTCCATGCACTTTCGGCATAAATGTTTGGGGATATGGATGAAACTTTCACAACTGGTAGATATAGTCATGCCCCAGCGGTTACCCCGTAGTCCCCTAAAATGGGTCAAATTACTAAACAATGTCAAAGTTAGCTGTAATTTATACAGTACATGTAACATATCATTGTGGTGCATTAATTGCAGTTTTGCCCCATAGGGGGTGTGCTACTAGCTGGGTGACTTCCAAACACCTGTTGGTTGACATGTAGCCGTTTAAAACTTTTAACTTCTAAACAATGTCCAAGCATCGGAAACGGAAGGTTTCTGTGCAATTAGTGGTATCGTAGCTTCATCAGTTACCTGTCAGCCCTCAGCCCTGAGTTTTGTCAAATTATTAAACAATGTCAGAACTGGATGAAATACGGACAGTTTGAAAAACATATTATTGTACATTGCTGTGTTTAACCCTAAAGTCCCAGAGGTTGACCTCCTAGACCTATAAGGGTTGCAGATTGGGCCACAGTGGTGTGTCGTTCCATTTTCTCTTTTCATAAACTTTTTCTTTTCAAAAGATATAAAATTTATTTGAAATATCTGCTAAAATTTGGACATGTGTCTGGATCGATGTAATATCACATGTTTTCGGCAAATAAACTGGTCACTATAAACACTACAAACACCGCTGCCAATTAGCAATTATTTGTTTAATTCATTTTCATACTTGCTGTAATGCGTTTTGGCCATAGTAAGTCTATTGTCGATCTATCTGTAGTTTCGTTGGATCATTTTTTCGATTTTTTTAAGTTAGTGACTTCAATTGGGGTCAACCCATCAAACTCAATCGATTATCAAATTATATCCATTGGTAAAATAGGAAAAGGTACATGTAAAAATATCATTTGATCGGTCATAGTGTATGTGCAATGGCAATTTCGAGAACCAGACCTATTTAGTTTTTATCAGCGTCCATGGCTTATGTGACCGGCTGTTTCCGCTAGTTATAAGGAACAAAAACTTCCAAAAGTATTTAAATCGCTAAACAACCGATTAAATTTTTCCCTGATGTGGACAAATTTCAATGTGTACAATATCCTGTGATGAAATGCAAATTATCCTGGCCTGGGTTTCAATTATCAACCACTATGTTGGCTTATTGCATACATTAGACGAATCTGAATAATAATAGGACGATGTTTGTCTTTAGAAAGAGTATGCATCTCATCATTTTACGCTATTCTTTACGATTTTAGATCATGAAATTATTGTGCTTCAACAATTTGATGTTCATGATAGGTTTATGATATCAGGGGACACGTGGTCAAAAGTGCAGTTCCATACACCGATGATCCAATCTTGCTGAAGAAAAACCACCCGATGAATATTATGGTAAATAACATTTTGGTTTGAATTACTGTATCAAGGTTTTTATTTAATCCAGGCAGACCTTACTTTTTACACAAAGGTTGAAGAGAGGCAAAAAACGCTCTTGCGCCACCCATTGGTGGTTAGTTTGTTAACCCACAAGTGGAGAGCATATGGGAGGTATGCGTATTATCTCAATCTGCTGCTCTATCTGATGTTTATAGGAATTTTCAACTCATACATGTTGACGATGCCTCCACCATATTCCATTGGTAAGCTCACTTTGTCATATGCTGTATATGAATACTTAATCCAGGGGTGTCCAAACTTTTTTCAATGGGGGCCAAATTTAAACGGGTTAAGACGCCCACGGGCCAGCGTTTTTTTCCGGTGTTTTTTTAACCATAAAAATTCAGTCTGCGTCAGTCTTTCTTCTTGTCGATAAAAAAGTTTGATGAAAACTTTTTCGAAAGTTCAAAATTAAGTCGCTTCAACCCATAAGCTTTGTTAAAATGTTTTCGGGCCATGTTGGAACTACAGCCGCGGGCCACGTGAAATGTCGTAGAGGTTTGCTGCAAATTTGAGCTACTGGGACTCGACGGCGGGCTTAATATGACCATGACTTATTTCGGCTCTGTTTCGAGAAAGTAAATCTTACAAACCAACACATTGTGATTATACAAACTGCTACTAATTTTCAGTTTTCACACAGATTCGGGCAATGTGACGCAATCATGTGTGGCAATAATCACTGAAGCGCAACCGGCATTCGGATCTTGTTATAACTACAACTCCTGGGGAATTGTTGCCAAATACCTTGTCATTGTCATTTCAGCCATCAGTTTGTCAAAAGAGGTAACGATTTTCATTTATTAATCTGTTGACGACTTTCCTCAAAATTTCACTTCACGCTGCCATAAACGTTTTTCAAGTTTGTCATTCCAACTAAATGCTCTTTCGTAAAACCAAATCTCTTTTCTAGTTGTACCAGATTTACTTGCAAAGGATTTCTTATTTCCTGAGTTTCACAAACCTGTTCGAAGTTTCTCTTTACGTTCTCGCGATTCTCACTGTTTATTCGGACACAAGTTCGGCTGGGGCCAACTACGTCGGTATCAGAGAGGTCAGTTGTTGGCGAAAGTTGTTGTTCCCTTGTGTTTTATTTTTGCTAATTAGTTGCTTACAGGATTGGCAGTGGCAGGTCGGAGCAGTCAGTATTTTTCTATCCTGGATGGTTTTGATCATGTTCATAAGAAATGTGCCAACATTAGGAATATTTGTTCTAATGTTTAATCATGTTCTTCGAACATTCATGAAATTCTTTGTCGTCCTCGTTCTGTTTATATTTGGATTTGCGTTCAGTTTCCATTGTTTGCTGCAAAACCAGGTGAGTCTCCTCGCATGACGTAGTAAAATGTGACGTCGTGATAAAATGGTGATTGTGACGTTTCAATTGCATACCCCAAACAAGGTCAACTGCTTAGTACACAGGTTCCGGTTTTAACAAAAATATACGTTTTGATCCGGTTTTCGGGTATTAACAACTGATTCGGAGTACTTACTAATCCAAGCCCGATGAAAATTTTTATTTATGCAACGACTGACATTCAGGCATTAAGTATAAAGCTTATAGAAAGGGGTTTCAATTCGGTTCGTGTTTGCCAGTTTCAATAATAAGTGGGTTCGTTCAACTCCATGAGTTAAACTATAGTAGTGCACTTTGTTTTAATATATTGGTCGCTGTACAATTTGTGTTCAATTGGTGAATTATTTGTATTGGACAACTTTATAAAACGGCGTTTATGACATAGTATGCGTTTCGACAATGGTGGATTGCGGTGCTCAAGACTTCGATTTTGATGACGGGAGAATTTCAGTTTGACGAAATTTTTCTGTCTGAAGTTGCTGCGACTGAGACTGGAGCTGATAACCACACAATTACTGTTTCCACAGTAAGTTGATAGTGTTACCGAATTATTTTGGCAGCCTCGGAATTGGGCCTAGTAGTTTCGGGTGGCGATATTATCTTTGCCAACAAACCCAAGAACCCCAGCCAACTGGATCTTTCTCCGCGACCTCTAATTCTGTAAACGGCTCAGAACCCTGCGATAACGGCTCGCCACAAAAGCCAAGTCTACCTAACACTAGTTTCGCTTAAAGGTCGTCTTACTGTTTATTTTCACGTTAGTTATTAGAAACACATACACTGCAATAATTCCCAGACACTCGACCTTCCACAATACAAAACAACAGGTACAGCACAGTAATTTCAACCGATCAGCAAGGCACCTACAAGAAGATTGCCCCTTTTTGTCTTTAGCAGATAAACGTTTTAGCGGGAAAATAAACCAATCACAAAGCGACACTTGTTACATCCGGGAGTAGGTGGTTATCGAGGATGAAAGGGTAATAATAAAATAGTGCATAAAATAAATATATTCGAACTGAAAACAAGGTGAAGTAAAGGAAACAAATAAGACGACATTTATAACAAGTGAAAGGAAATTTATCTCATAAAAACGTGTATCGCTGTGAGGTGAAAATACGCAGTAAAATAAACCTAACGACACAACTAAGTGGGGATCGTGGGAAACAAAGTGACACATAATTGTGGTTAAAAACCAGACAAATTAAAAAAAATTGAAGCAAACAAGTATTCGTTACAATAGTAAAAATATTGCCAGAAGTTGCTGCATTGACTCGTACCATACGATGGACATTTTTTTATAGCCTTCAGAGCACAATAGACCAATAGAGCCATTATTATTTTCCACAGGTGAACTATCGAGCTGTATCTTACATCCTTTTCATAATCTTCGTCATTATAATGAGCATCATCATCATGAACTTGCTGGTAAATATTTTAGCTTACCACTGGCGTTTATGTTTTCTTACAGTTTTGAAGAATGTGCATGATACAAACATTGCCTTACTTGTATGTAAAAGAAAACGTACCTAATACAAAATGAAACAACTAATACACTTAATGACTGGATTCGATCCCATAACCTTATGATCTTTACAGGTCGGTCTGGCTGTGGACGACATTTACGGTGTTCAAAAAAACGCAGAACTCGAAAGTTTAGCAATGCAGGCAAGCATAAAGTAACACCAAAATAAAACTGTTAGGCTGTAAAAATAATGATGGAACAAAAATGGCGCAAACTATTGGAAGCAAAACATATTTGTCCTTTGCATTAAACTATTGAAAAATTGTTGTCTTAAGTGCAAAATTTCGGTACCTTAGTGCGCAAGCTTGTTATAGGATACAAAAACAACATGGTATATAACAATCTGTTTTCAGGTAAAACTGGCCCTGGATGTCGAGTATATGTTGCCGCTGTTCATCCGACGTCGGGTTATGCGGAAATTTCTGGACTTCTACCCAAACAAATTCCGTCGGAGATCGACTTTCATGCGGTGGTTGCATTCAGAGAAAAACTTGAACCACTCGACCATCAATGCAGCCCTCAACCCGGAAAAAGTGGGTAATACAGAAGTGTAAACTGGAAATTTTTCTGGGGCCTGTTGCCATCTGGTTGTAGGCGCAAGCTAAAATAAAATAGGAAACAAATCACCATACAACGTGACTACCTGTCTTCTGCCGTTTACCTTCATCTATCAATTGTTACAGTCAACTGAAATTGTCCAATCGGGGGCCAGGAAATATTTTGTAATGGCCGCAAAGACTGCAAGTGTCCGCTTGCTTTTGATGTTCCTAATGTTCTTTTCGTCACTTTAGCAGGTGTGGAAATACTTTAGACTAAACAAGTGGGATATCCTTGTGCATTTTCCAAAGGTATTAATGCGTTAAAGATTTAAAGGCGTAAAATGGGACATTCGGACAAAAGAGGAAGTGTATGTTAAGGCAATTTTTACTAGGTAGATTGCAACTTTTGTTATTAAATTTTGTAAACAACGAGACACTGAAAACGACAAACCTTTCTGTGGCATTTCAACTATTCAGTTCCAAAGCCCTTTCTGTTTAAGTTTACTGATATGTTTGTAAGGCTTCAATAGACGGATTTGCTATAGTATACTTTCCCTTCACGGCCAAAATTCAGTGTTTATGAAAACTTAATTTACGAGGAACAGTCCAGAAGAAATAATTGCTCTCAAAATATTTTTTTGGATGCTGTTTATGCGTTGGTGTGTAATCGCCGATGTTTAGAATGATCGCGACAGGATTGAACAGCAAGTCGAATCCTTGGAACAGAAAGTCGAGTCTCTTGATCAGAAGGTCGAATCTTTGAAAGGTATGATGTCAGCGATCGTGTCACATTTCAATATCGGTGGGGCACAAAAAAACGACAATGACGACAGCAACCCATGACGTCACAATCCACTTCGTCATCAGTTTATTCGGACTTTCTGACTGTTATGTTAATGTGAACGTTGGATTGCTTGTTGTAAATTTTTATTTTATGTCGTAGGTCAAACTTGTTTGTGAATAAAGCATAAGGTATTTGTTTTACATTAATCTTGGTTGCAAAAATGATAGGACCGATTTCTTAGTTTAGTAGGGCTTTGCATTGTATTAAATTTTGCTTTGCGATGCTACATGTACTCTTTGCATTGTATTTTCGTTCCAAACTAACAACACTGCTAACTAGCAATTGCATGTGTGTGAGCCCATTACATATATGCATGCGGATGCGATTGTGTTATAAGATGCCAAGAAGAAAAATAGCAAATGGAAAGTGTGGACAAGGCCATTTACGGGGTCGTAGTATTTGTACAAATGCCAATGTGGAGAACGCCATGTCTGTAGTTACAGTAATGGTTTCAATCAACAGACCTGTACGCATTCCAAGTATCATGTTGAATTCGCAATTGCTAGTAGCCTGAAGATGTATCCTTATCCTATTAATCGCCGTTGCTTGTGTTTTGCAACTTGCATATGTTAATCGATGATTTCCCGCGTGTTTGTTCCCGCCCAGTTCATGTAACACGCCACCTTTGAACTATTGCTGTTTGTAACAACAGAATAATTGCGAAATCGCCTTTCTGGGGGCGTTTTACCGGAATAAAGCTTTTTTGAAGTGATTGCAGCCATACCTGACCTCAAAAAAAATGTTTAGCCTTCTGTGCATGTGTTCCCTGACCAAGACCACCCTGTATAGGAGGTCGATACAAAATTAAATACAGATGAGAGTTGCAAGGGTCGGAAGCAGGAAAAAAACTTTACACCAAAATTTGTTAGTGAATGAGCATGAGCAAGAATGTTTTAAAACCGAGATAGCAGAGCCAAAAGTACGGCATTATCCTCCAATTAGTTTGAGTTGTCAAATTACAAAGTTTGTGAATTATTGGAATAGGCATGAAATCATATTAAAATACAAACAAAGTGCACATTGAATTCAAATAGCTTCTTGTTATTGTGCTTTACCATTGTTTATGCTCTTTGTCAAGGTTTTTTTCGGAATTCGTGGTAGGTAGCTGATATATTACCACTTTTATCATTTGTTGTTTCTGACACTGTAGTGAAGACAGACTTGACCATCATGAGTTGGTTCAGATGATACTACAGTTCGCATCTGTTCTTTGTCTTGATTCTGCTCATGAGCTGAAGCCTCTTTTACAGTCGGCACTGGATGCTAGACGTTTTTTTACACCTTACCTTTCTCTGCAATGTGCGAAATCTCCCGGGCCGTAAAGAGCAACCGGCAAATATTTGCCTGTTACGTTGTTCTCCAGGTAAATCGGCGAACGGACAGTAAAACTTTGCAACAAAACTGATAAAGGTTTTAAAATCGGATCGATCAACCCTTTAGGAGTTCTTGTGTGTTGAAGGGTCGTCCGTTTTATGATTTTATTACCTGCAAACTTGACGCACCGACATGTCTATCGCCCTTAACGTCGTGCTCTTTGTGTCGGGATATTTGCCCCCATAGTTACTTCGGAAACAATCGTCGTTCGTGAAATGTTACGAGGGATTTACAAGAAAAAAAAACAAGTAATTGCTTGTCCCAATGACAAAGCTCGAACGCACAGTAACTTGAGGGCTGCATTAAATCGGATTGTGTCGTTGCGTCATGTAGTTTTCTGTAAAAAATGCGGTTTTCTATTCAATTTGGTTTACCTTCTTTGTATCAATGGGTATCTGATGCAGGCTGGTTTACTTTAACCTGATAGATTTTACTATAACATTCATTGTTTTGGTTTCAGTTTTATCAAATGACTAAACTATTTTAGGAGGCAATTTTGAACGAAAACATGGGTGACAAGAATGCACCTTCCAGTTGTGCAAGCAAACAAACGTATGTTGATGAAGTGGAAGTTCAAATAATTAAGAAAAGTAAGTTTTGCGTTGCCTAATATAAAATTTTACATACACTTTCCCAGTTGGATTATTGCATTACAGCATAAAAAATGTAACACTAAACCCAAACACTAGATAGAACCAGTAAGATAAAATCCCCTGTCAATAATTTTCTCGTTTGTTGCATGTACAAAGAGAAGCAAGCACTTAGAAATAGACAAGTTTTTCAAAGACAAATACATAGTGATGAAGTACCCCACTCCTCAAAACATGTAAGTTTTTTTATGTTTTATTTGTCAAGGAATAAACCTTAAACTATGGCCGTTCCCCTACCAGAAGCGGACATGTGCAGCAGGCAGCGGTGTCTGTGATTCGACTTTAGGTTCGCAAGGTTAACGCCGATTTTCTTAACTTAGTTAGTAGATCACCAGACCCGGATAGGCTCCTGTCATGGTTTCCGATCCCACTGCAGGTTAGATTTTTCTAGAGCACGCCTTGCTGTATTGAGTTGATTGGAAGGCCGACTTGCGGCTCTTATTAAACTATGAAATATTCGTATCGTCATGTTTCTATTATCGATCGCAGTTATCACGAATACGTAACAATTGATTGTAGCTGTTTGTTCAGACGTAATCTTGTGAGAGGTCGAAAATTACACTAATTAACACATTACCGACCGAATGACAATAAAGTTCTTAAAGTTCCGAAATTATTGATGCAATACAACCTTACGCGGTTAATCAGTCGAGTGATTACGATTTTACAAAGTTGTTGACTGTCTACATTGCAGTGAAGCTAATATCTAGACGAAAACAGTTGTTTATGACTACAATGTAGTAAAGCAAGTATCTAACAGTAACCACCAGCTGAAACATACAACTGGAACGTGGTTTGGTGTACGAATTTGCCATTGCAAAATGAAAAATCCCGATAAGGAAATGAAAATGAGCGACTTTTGTCCGGATTAGACGAAGATCGGCTTAACCGAAGCGTTTGGAAAAAGAAAAACATTACAAATCATTCGTACCTCTAGTTTCATCCGGATTAGGTGAAGATTTAGATTAACCGAATGCGGTTTACCCGAGGTTTACTGTATGTGGATCAGAGTAAGCTGGTATACACAATAAAGTCTTCTGTTTTACACAGGCTCCAGGAAGAGTTGAAAAGATTCCGCTTAAGAAAGTTCCTACTTCCTCCAAAACGTGAGTGCACTGGTACGACTTTGTGGCAATAACAAAACCATTGGCGGAGGCAACTGGTGTGGGGACCTTTCTGAAGGACATGATAAACAAAATGGCAACTGTTAAATAGATATACAGTTATGGTTGCCGATTAAAAGGGGCTTATAATTTTTTCACACTGTTTTTGTTTACACCTTTTTGTTTTACACACAAGTACTGGCCTGTATCTTCTTTTTGAGACTATTTAAAACCG
This sequence comes from Phallusia fumigata, assembly GCA_008931825.1. Taxonomy (NCBI): domain Eukaryota; kingdom Metazoa; phylum Chordata; class Ascidiacea; order Phlebobranchia; family Ascidiidae; genus Phallusia; species Phallusia fumigata. The sequence goes on from QXVZ01032398.1 coordinate 9,871, forward strand.
TGCATTGTGTATTTTTTTTAATTTTAACACATGGTGGATGGGCTGTTGTTGTGTGCCGTAACTTTTTACATTAATTTACCCATTGGTTGAATAGCTCGAAAAGGGGGTAAAATATCTGTCCTTGCAACTTTGGTATGTGATAGTTGTGTCAATGAGGATAAAACATCAACAGATGATAGATTAGTTTCATTGCGATGTGTTGTAACTTTTGTTTACCTCATTGACCCCAGCGGTTACCCCTATCTTTGGAGGTTAATTTTATGAATGCCAAAGTTGTGATTACACTTGATAGATCCAATAGGAAATAGAAAAATCATTTTGTTAAATAGTAGTTAAGTACTGTAACTTTATTCCGGACTGTGTTTTTATCAATTTACGTTGGCCGCGACATACTTGTTCAGGTGCTTTTGGTTTAGATTGTTTAATCCCATATCCCTGATGGTTGTCTTGCTAGCTGCCTTTAATGGTCAAATTAATAAACGGAACCACCAAGATTGCCGAGGTCTTGTGGTCTAATCGCTCCAACTCAGCGAAACCTAATGGGTTCAGGCAAGTGAGACGTCCAAAATGTAGAGAATATGGTTGGGAACAGTTGAGATTTCTGAAGTTCGCAGTACCTAGGTGCTTGGCTCTGTTGGTATCATTTTCCCAACATTTAACAACAACAACAAACATGTTATTAGAGACACACATCTTGACATTTTGTCTGGTTGCTTGTAAACATACAAACAACTCGTCTTAGTCCAAGCACGTTGTCAAATAACACACATAGAAAAAAGGATTGTGGAACATAGTGGAACTTGGGAAGGAAAACAGAGAAATCATATTTCAAAAATTGTGAACTTGTCTGTAACACCAAGTCCAAAAATTCAAACACAAAAAAGTCAAATGAAAAGCAATCCAACGGAACTGCAATGAGGCAGGTAGCCCAACGATGGACTTGTTATGAGCAGGACGCATTCGGGCGCTATTTTGCCCACCGAGGATAAAACAAACTATGTTCTAATAAGTGGACATATGCTTTGCAATGGTCGCTGTGCTTTATTTGTTTGACTCTCCAACCCTGATTTAACAATGTTTATATAGTTTATATAAGGTGACATTTTCATAGACTGAAGGTTGTTTCATTGCTTTTTTTTGGGGGGAGGGGACGAATCCGGATCAGGTTTTATTTGTGTCTGCAACCCGGGGCGTGCGTGTTCATTATATGGTAACTTGAGTCATTGTTTTTTTTAGGTTCTAAGCCACCAGCAGTTTCCCTTGTATAGTTCAAATTATTAAATACAAGGTCTGAATATGATAAATTTTGTCAGATTGTACATAGGGTCACCGTGGCATGCATTTTACTTTGTGACCTTGTTACATTGATTTGGTCTACGCTGTATTGTAAAACACCAAACAATTGTTTGCATTTTTAATATGAAACATACAAAGTGTTCATACAACATTTTTTGTTCCATATTTCAGATCTACTGACGAACCGTCCCATCCAGAGAATGTTGATGATGTTGGTCTTCGGCAGGTGGTTATGGAGCGTTGTGTTGAATGTAGTTTAGATTTTCATATTGTTTTTAACTCTGTTACATGCTCAAGTGAAGGAAAAAAATCTATTTTCTCTCTACAGTGCGTTTTTTCCTTTAACAAGCCTTTAGATATGAATGTTAAACCCCAGTAATGAGTGTGTGAAAGTCTGTGACTAAATTTAACACCACAGTCCACGTCATTTTGGCATTCATGACAAAACCTGGCAGCCGAGGGTCGATGATGAAATCGCCTTTTGACTTTCAAAGGTCCACTAAAAATGCACCTACATAATGTGTTGCTCCGCAACATGCACCGTAACTTTATATTAATAGATTGTTTAGTTGATCTACAATTTAAAAAAATATACAATTTTTATTTTTTTTCAAAGATTTTGAATTAGATCAATCTCTTTGTTATCACCCAGATGGCACGCGATGGCGACTTAAAAATGATGATAACAACAATCGACCAGCTAGATCCGTCATCTGTTAAACAACAAGTAAACATGAGAGGCACTTACGGCCGTACACCCCTGCACTACGCGGCTAAGTACAAACATATTGAGATGTGCAAATTACTTGAGGAGAAAGGAGCGGGTGAGAAACTGTTACAAATTCACAAGGTTGTGAGTTCGATCCCGACATGTAAAATCTAGCTTTTCAAACCAATGTGTAAACCATTGTGACTATCCGTGAATTAGAAACAAAAAAGTATTTAAGATTACTTTGCTTTTAATAAATTTTATATTGTAGCAACAAAAGTGCAAAAACCAGCAAATAGGGCAAAAAATACGATCGTGCAGTCATTGCATGATAAATATTAATTAGGCGCAACAAATTATTGACCATTTACCATCAGAGTCGGTAAGATTTACATACATGAGAGAAAACTTTCTGTTTGTGTAATTTCAAATTCCCATGTTGCAGATGTGACAATCGGCTGCAGGCTTTCGCGATCAACTATACAACATAAACAAACATTCGGGTTGCTTCATAGACGAATTAGCTGTTACTAAAACTTTGACATGGCTGATTTCGTTTAATATTCATAAAACAATAGTATTTAGTTGACTAACGTTATCTTCGTCTGCCACGAGTATTTATCAATCTCAAATTCCATCCAATTTCGGCGCATGGTTTATTCAAAACCCCATTGTGATTACGGGGGGTCAATAGGCTACGAGGTACGACATAGTCACAAGCCCTGTCAATAAAAGTTGGTGCGATTGGTTGAATTATTCAGTCAGTACTGCAGTTATCAAACAGTATGGTTGGTTGAATTTTTCTTGCGCCTACGTCACACAATGCTTGCCATTGAACACCAAGTAGCACCACCACCATACGATTGTAAGCAGGAGTTTTGATTTGATTCCACAATTAGATACTATTTTAACACTTTTCACGTTTTGTTCAAAGCTCTACCACCCACACTTCGACCTCACAAAATGATGAGCCCTTTCAATGTTTAAAAATAAATTTAAAACATAAAAGGTTAATATGAATTCGATTTGTTTATGCATAGACAAAAAAGCGCTCATGTAATTAATGTCTTTGAACTCATTGCCTTGCGTTTACAGAATTTATGTAATCAATACTTGACTGAAATCCAAAATTCCCCTGTGACGGTAAAAAAAACATTCCAACGTNGTAATTAATGTCTTTGAACTCATTGCCTTGCGTTTACAGAATTTATGTAATCAATACTTGACTGAAATCCAAAATTCCCCCGTGACGGTAAAAAAAACATTCCAACGTATCCTGTGCAAGGTCTGTGGCATTTAAGTTGAAGAATAATCCCGATACACCCTCATTAAAACTTATTTTGAAGTGACTTACAAGTAGGTGCTTTAACGTGGGTGTTTTGGTTTTTCACAGATATAAACGTTCGTGATGTAAATGATCAAACTGCGCTCCACTATTTGTTGGACAACGAATCAGATGATGTTCAAGTAGGTCTAAGGATCGAACTTGTCAAGTATCTGTTGGATCGTGGGGCACCGGTCGCTATCAAGGATGTTATTGGATGGACACCTCTTCACTATGCTGCATACAGTGGCCACGTGGCATGCGCGAAGCTAATGATTGAAAAATACATGGTATCGAACGAAGTTAGTCGCATTCCCAAACTATTTGATTGTCAAAAAATTACCACCAATACTACAAAAAAACTATGGTTTATGAAAATGCGCATATTTACTAGAAAAAGTAACTTATGCAATAGAGAAACCTAAGTCAGATATAACATGCTTTGAACACACTTTATTTTTGCCAACTTTTACTTCATCGAAAAAGAACTGTTATATTTGAAAGGTGGAGTTTGGCCTTGGATAAGAACAAAGACATAAAACGTGCCATGGCCGAGATGTGGCCTTTGCGGTCATCGTGATTTAATCACGCAGTCGTCGTCAAACTGCGTGATCAACAAACAAAATATATAATTGGCAGTTGTCCTGAGGACCAGGGAGTTAAACTTGTAACACGTGCAACACTTGTAACACTTAACACATGTAGCTGCAGCGCGTTCAACCTTGATCTACCAAATGTGCCCATTACAATTTCGTGCTTAGTACCGTTTTTACGTTGCAAATAATTATGTGAGAAAAGGATTTTTGGTTAACCTGGTTAACTTGGAATTATGCTTGCAGGAGGCTGGAGATTTTATCGATTTGAAAGACAAAGACGAACGAACCTCACTTCATCTTGCTTGCGAAGGGGGACATACCGAAATGGTTCGTTTTCTATTGCAGTAAGTTTTATGTTTACAAGATCACCTTTGTTTGTTTTTTCCTCGGAAAGTACAAGTCGGTTGAGCCGAGCCAACCACTCAGGCATTTTAGCGCGAGCTGTTTGCCCTCAGTCGACTCCTTTTGTGGCTGCTTTTGCAGATGGAAAGCTGATGTGACGCATCGCACACTCACAGGACAGAACGCGTTGGATTTCGCGATTGATTCGGAGAATGCTTCGTGTGCACGAGTGATAATAGAAGATGAAAAGTGGAGGGAGGTTTTGAGAAATAACAGCGGAGAAAGTTCATTTTATTGTAAGCCAACAGAGTAGGATATCGTCAACTACATATAACATTGGCGAATCCGTCAACTTAAAAATGGATACGATAGTGACGTTACACATTGGTAGTTATTACGTAATAATTGGGCATTATGTATGAAAATCCGAAAAATTCATTCAATATTCGGGAAAACGCCTTACTAAGACCTATTAGTTGGCAGTGTCTTTAGCCACATCGAAGCGTTGGTTCGTCGCCGCTGTCGGTCAAGCCTCGGTTGTTCATAATTCTATTGAAATACTATTGCTGATTTCGTTAGCTAATGGGGCAACCTGGCAACGAGCACATATAGGAAGTGACGTGTGTTGNATTTAATCACGCAGTCGTCAAACTGCGTGATCAATAAACAAAATAAGTAATTGGCAGTTGTCCTGAGGACCAGGGAGTTAAACTTGTAACACATGCAACACTTGTAACACTTACAGTGTAGCTGCAACGCGTTCAACCTTGATCCACCAATTGTGCCTTTGCAATTTCGTGCTTAAAACCGTTTTTACGTTGCGAACGTTTTAAACAGAAATGCAAATAATTATGAGAGAAAAGGATTTTTGGTTAACCTGGTTAACTTGGAATTATGCTTGCAGGAGGCTGGAGATTTTATCGATTGGAAAGACAAAGACGAACGAACCTCACTTCATCTTGCTTGCGAAGGGGGATATACCTATATGGTTCGTTTTCTATTGCAGTAAGTTTTATTCGGAGAGCCGCGGTTTGGCCTCAGCCGATTCCTTTTGTGGCTGCTTTTGCAGATGGAAAGCTGATGTGATGCATCGCACACTCACAGGACAGAACGCGTTGGATTTCGCGATTGACTCGGAAAATGCATCGTGTGCACGAGTGATAATAGAAGATGAAAAGTGGAGGGAGGTTTTGAGAAATAACAGCGGAGAAAGTTCATTTTATTGTAAGCCAACAGAGTAGGATATCGTCAACTACATATAACATTGGCGAATCCGTCAACTTTTAAAAATGGAAAAAAAACTTACGTTACACATTGGTAGCTATTACGTAATATTGAGGCATTATGTATGAAAATCCGAAAAATTCATTCAATATTCGGGAAAACGCCTTACTAAGACCTATTAGTTGGCAGTGTCTTTAGCCACATCGAAGCGTTGGTTCGTCGCCGCTGTCGGTCAAGCCTCAGTTGTTCATAATTCTATTGAAATACTGTTGCTGATTTCGTTAGCTAATGGGGCAACCTGACAACGAGCACATATAGGAANTTCATAATTCTATTGAAATACTGTTGCTGATTTCGTTAGCTAATGGGGCAACCTGACAACGAGCACATATAGGAAGTGACGTGTGTTGGGATGCCGCGACGCATCGTTAGTGACGTCACAATGCGTTACTATACTTTTGAAAAAAAAACGCCTATTTTTGATGAGGACAAATGTAAACAAGTTATTATCATTATTTTAAGGGGGTCATTACCCCCTTTTTCCCCGGATGGTTTGAGCTGTTTCGTGTGTTATAATCGAGAATTGCTGTGTTAACGCAATTTATTATTTATATATCTTACGCCAGATGGAGTAAATGCAACTCCTATGAGAAAGCTGATTCGAAAAATGCCGGAGATTGCGGAAGTAGTTTTCACAAGATGCATCGAAAGTAACAACCGACCTGTTGATAATGAATACTATGAGGTGGGAAGACTTATCTGTGACGACCTGCGTTCTTTAGTAAATGTGTGGACAAATTAAATGAAGGTTAGCAGGCGCTGTACTGTGCTTGCCAGGTATCCTCACGCAGGTGTTTGCCTTTCTGATTGTTTGTTTATTATCTCATACAAATAGAAACAGAGACAACAAAAGGAAAGCATTACAATTTTTGATGAATTTTTTAGGGTAGTTGGCCAATAGCGTAGCCAGCCCAAAATTTTGAGGGGGGCCAAGTAACCAAACTTAATGTAAAACTTAGCGATTTTTTCCAGAAACAGCCTACTTCAATATAGAATTTCAAAATTTGGGAGGGACCATGGCCCCTAAAAAGCTTGTAATTTTATTGTATTTTCCATTTTTTAAGACAGTTTGATAACTGACTCCAATGTTACTCATATACTTTCGGCAATTTACAGGTTGAGTTTAATTATGAGTTTTTGGATGATGAATTTGCTTGCAAAAACTGGTCCACGGGCAACAAAGTTGACCAGGTGAGTAAATGGACCTGGTTTAAAAACATGTAATTTCAGTTTTATTTTTCAAATACTTTGTCTTTTAAAGGGCATCTGAAACATTTAAATTACAAACTCCTCTTTCACTTTCTCCCCACTGACCAATTTTAGATTGATTTGATCAGGTGCAAGTTTAATTGCCTGCGTTTTAAATCTACTACGGTGCTTGGCTGACCGTTTTTAGGTTGTGACATCTAATTTCTAAATGACATTTTTAACCCAATTTCTCATCGATTGGTCCCAGAACACTGATTTACGCATAACCAGACGTCGTCTTAGGGCCGGTAGACATTCATTTAGCCTGCGACATTCAAGCTGTAATTTCGTAGTGGTAACCGAAATACGTTTGTCATGCCACGCTGTAAAACGAAACTGCACTGAAAAAGGTCATTATGAGTTTACGGTCTGTTGACTGCGGCTCGGCCAAAGATCAATCTCTTTCTATTGTTTCAAATTTTAGTTACAAATCTAACTAACGATGTCCATAAGCACGCCTACCATAGGCGCCAGCAAGTAGGGGCAAGAAGGGGTACTTGCCCCCTCCTGAAGTTCCGAAAAATGTACTTCATTAAGTACGAATGTGCTGTTAAATCATCTCATGAATGAAAAATTATCTATGTGTTAAGATTTGCCCCTACTTGGAAAAAATTCTGCCGGCGCCCATGACGACGACACTATGTTCATTGTAATAAAATAACATGGTGTGTGTGGTAAATATTATTCAAGGGGGCGCAGTGTATGTACAATACTACAATTGCAATATGGAGAACGCCACCCCGCTAGTTTGCGTCAGTGTTCATGGCTTAATGACCTGGCTGTTTCTGCTAGGAAAACTTCCACCAGCATTTAAAACACTGGGCACCTGACTCGATTTAACTTTTTTTTAAGCTGTGTTAACTTTTAGTCTTGTTTAGTAATCCATGTCGGGATGCAAATTATGCTGGACTGGGTTAAAATTTCATCCGCTAGCAGAGTCCGCATAAAAAGGCGATGTTTTCCCACAGTATATGTGCTGATTTATTTTACACCTTTTTTACAATTTTAGATCATGAAATTAATGTAAATTAATAACATGGTTTTCGTGACAGGTTTATGATAAGTGGGGGCATGTGGTTAAAAGTGCAGTTCCATACTCTTCCGATCCAAACTTGCTAAAGAAAAACCACCCATTGAACATTATGGTAAATATCCTTTGGTTGCATTTGCAAGGCAAAGTTATTTACTATTACTAGGTTTTTGCTTTCGAAGTTATTGCTGGCAGACCTTAAATAATTTATAGGTTGAAGCGAAGCAAAAGACGCTCTTGCGCCACCCACTGGTGATAAGTTTGTTGAGCCATAGGTGGAGAGCATATGTCAGGTCTGTGTATTATCTCAATCTGCTGCTCTATCTGATGTTTATGGGAATTTTCAACTCATACATGTTGACGATGCCCCCACCCTATTCCATTGGTAAGATCACTATGCCTATACGCACAGCGTACCCCCTAGATACACGGAAAACTGGGATAGATTAACTTAGACCTATACACACAGCATATCGGCGCCGCCGAAGGGGACACATATTCTTTTTACTCTGTTTTTTTCTCTATTTCTTTTTTCTTTATTTCCTTTTTCTTTTTTTCTGTCTAACGCGAGTTTGTTCCCACGTTTTGGGCAAGAAGGAGTTGTTCAAATTTTCACACATGATAGATGGGTATCTAAAGTCCCCCCCCCCCCCCTTTTTACCCCAATTCACCCATCGGTTCACCTACAGGCTCCCAAAATTTGAAATTTCTCAAACGGCAATATTTAACAAAGTAAGTCACCTAGTTTGTTTATTGGATGGATATAATGTGCTGCGCAACAAATGAAAGTCGTGTAATTATTGGCTGTTTTTAGGAGGAAATATTCTTTTAACGATGTAAGTTTATCTATAATCTACAAAATATATTTTGAAAAAATGCATGAAAAATGCGAATGTAATTGTTTTAGCAGAGGTAGGAAACTAGTAACTCGACAGCGAGCTCACTATGAGCCAATAGCAAAAATTTTGGGGGAAGCGTCGGTCGCAAGTTATTTGCGTTCAAAGTGGTCACTTTGGGCTCGTCGCGCACGTTTGTTTGCTGGCAACTTCGGCGGCGGAAATACGCGCGAGTTCTGTTTTTTATACCAACTGATGCTCCCCAATGCCACACTCACAATTTTTTTCGAGCATGCTGTGTAGAATAAAGTATGGCAGAGGCGGACGTGCCGTTTGACCGCAGCTTAAACAATTTAAAGTTAATGATGGCCGTCAGAAGATGACATTTGACTAAAGAGCTTTATTGAATTATTGATTTGCACAAATTGAACGTTTGTCTTTGATTTTTATGATGGAGAAGGGTAGATATCTCACAATCACTGACGGTGTTTTATCAACTGTGATCTCCCTTTTTAGGATAGAATGATTTTTCTTTTTTTTTATGGTATGTTTTCACGTTAGCTTTCAATCGCATATTAATGTTTGGAACTATTTTCAGTGGATTTTGTACTGACCAAAGTAATGACCTCCTTTAGTAATCCCTGAAATTAAACAAAATATTTATTATTATTATTATTATTATTATTATTATTTCGAAAAAGAAGAACCAATAAACACATCGCGACGTTGCAAACAGCTACTAATTCAGTTGAGTTGAGTTTTTCTATCACCAGCTCGAAAATACCAGCGCAACGTTAAAGTTTTTTAATGATTATGATTTTCAATTATCACGTAGATTCCGGCAACGTGACACAATCATGCGTGGCGATAATCACTGAAGCACAACCAACATTCGAATCCTGCTATAATTACAACTCCTGGGGAATTGTTGCCAAATACTTTGTCATTGTTCTTTCAGCCATCAGTTTATTAAAAGAGGTAACGATTTTTATTTAATAATCTGCCAGCAACTTTCTTAAAATTTCACCCCTGGCTGCCACAAGCTATTCTTGAGTATGCCATTTTAATGTTTTTTGGGTAAACCGTACGCCTTTTGTCTTTTTAGTTATACCAGGTTTAACTCGCAAAGGATTTCTTACTTCTTGAGTTGCCACAAACCTATTTGAAGTTTCTCTTTACGTTTCCGCAATTCTCACTGTTTATTCGGACACAAGTTCGGCTGGTGCCAACTACGTCGGTGTCAGGGAGGTGAGTTATTGACCTCCAGAAGTTGTTGTCCCCTAATTTCCCAATATTTCTTTTTTTATTGTCACAGGATTGGCAGTGGCAGGTCGGAGCAATCAGTATTTTTCTGTCCTGGATGGTTTTGATCATGTTTATGCAAAACATGCCAATCTTAGGAATATACCTTTTAATGTTTAACCATGTTCTTTGGACATTTATGCAATTTTTCATGGTTTTTGTGTTCTTCATATTGGGATTCGCGTTAACTTTTCATTGTTTGCTGCAAAATCAGGTGGGTCCAGCCCCTCACATAAAAAATAGTGTGTCACGTCAATATGAAATATTGACAAAAAATTAAGTCATCATGAATTTACAATTTGTTAGCAGTGTGTGTAAAATGGCAATATTGTGAAAGCCACCCTTCTAGTTTTTATTTGATGTTCTGATAAATAAATACCATTTATAATGTAGTATGCATTTCGACAATGGTGGGTCGCGGTGATCAAGACTTCGATTTTGATGACGGGAGAATTCCAGTTCGACGAGTTTTTTCTGTCTGAAGTTGAAGCGATAGAGTCTGGAGCTGATAACCACGCAATTACTGTCTCCACTGTAAGTTACCAGTAAAATATTGCCAGAAGTTGTGTTGCTGCATTTACATTAACCACCTAGAGGGGGTTCAGTTTTGCATGCCAACATTAAACTGTTTTTGATGACTCGCGACCGACAGGCCTGTGTTGTCTGGAGCACAAAACAAAAAAACGTGTATGGTTGATGTGTTTGACGTGTATGGTGTAGACGTTTTGTAGTCCTTTTAGGTGCAAAATAGGCTAATGAGTTATTGTATTTTACAGGTAAACTATCGACCTGTCTCTTACATCCTTTTCATAATCTTCCTCGTTATAATGAACATCATCATCATGAATTTACTGGTAAACACTCTAGCTCAGTGGTTCCTAACTGTTTGATTGTCGGTAACCCTTCTTTAGTTTCCGGGGGGTAATGATTGTTGTTATGTTACAGTAACAAACAATGTTAAATGTTATGTATATCTATATAATTGGCCCAATGGTTTAGCATCCTCGTATCCCCTAGAAACTCATACCCCTTGGGTGTCCGCGTATCACTAGATAAGAACCCCTGGTACAGCATAACACTGCTATTTACAGTTACCATTTACGATACATGGGTGCATGATTTGTAAATTCTTTCTTAACATAAATGTACATCAACTTTAGCTTGACTCTGGCGCTTGTAATTACTGAGAGATTTCAGAAGATGCGCAAACATTACTTTCGTACGCTTTGACCCATTGTTGATTTTGAATGAACGTTCTTGATCCATTGTTGATTTTGCAATTACATTACTTCAATGTCTGGATTTGAGTCTATAACCTTCTGATCTTAACAGGTTGGGCTGACTGTGGACGACATTGCAGGTGTTCAGAAAAACGCACAACTTGAAGGTTTGGCAATGCAGGTAAGTCTATGGTTAAACTGAAGTATAACTGTTGGGGTGCAAATATTGATGCACCAAAATGGCTGCTAATTATTGAAACCTAAACAGAAAATTTGCTCAACAAACTGAATAAATTGTATCTGTTTTACACATTGAAATGAAATTCGCTTAAAAATCGTCGTCTTGAACCCAAAATTTGTATACTTAGGTTTACAAGCTTGTTTTTTTGTGGAAAAATGTATTATTTGACAATCTGTTTTGCAGGTTCAACTGACCTTAGATGTCGAGTACACGTTGCCACAGTTCATCCGACGTCGCCTCACTAGGAGATACCAGATGTTCTGCCCAAACCAATACCGCCAGAAATCGCGTTTTATACAATGGTGGTTTTCGGATAAAAACTTGAACCATAGGACAATAAGTGAAGCCTTAAATCCCCAAAAGGTGGGTAACATAAAAGAGTAATTTAAGTAAATTTTATGGTGGTGGGGGTGGGAAAATGGGAAAAGATAATACTATACCAACTAATTGTTTGCCCGCATCCATCATTTGGTATAATTGACTGGAGCCAAGTGTTTACACCAGAAAATATTAATTGCCTCAATAACAAACAACTAGTGGTGAAATGCCAGAACCAGACAAAACACGGCACTTACTGAAGAGTCCNTCGGATAAAAACTTGAACCATAGGACAATAAGTGAAGCCTTAAATCCCCAAAAGGTGGGTAACATAAAAGAGTAATTTAAGTGGCGTTATGGTGGTGGGGGTGAAAAAATGGGAAAAGATAATACTACCAACTAATTGTTTGCCCGCATCCATCAGTTGGTATAAATGACTGGAGCCAAACAGAACCAGACAAAACACGGCACTTACTGAAGAGTCCAGAAGATATGATTGCTCTCAAAACTTTTTGAATCTTTTCCGGACGCCTTTAAAGTGTTGGCATGACGTTGCCTAATTTTAGAACGAGCGGGACAAGATTGAAAATCAAGTCGAAGCCCTGGATGAGAAGGTCGAATCCCTGAACCAAAAAGTTGAATCCCTGAACCAAAAAGTTGAATCCCTGGATCAGAAAGTCGAATCCCTGGATCAGAAAGTCGAATCCTTGAAAGGTATGATGTCAGCTATCGTGTCACATTTCAATATTGGTGGGGACAAAAATGACGACGATGACGACAGCAACCCGTGACGTCACAATTCACTTCGTCATCAGTTTATTTGGACTTTCTGACCGATATTTTAATTTGTTTTTTTAACTGATATTTTATATTTTTAATTTAACTTTTATTTTAAAAATTGTCACGCGCCAGATCAAACTAGTTTGTTGAATAAAGCAGAAAGGAATTCTTTTACAGATATCACTGTTGTATTTGATTGATTTCTTAGTTTTCCTAGGGCATTATACTTTATTAAATTTTGCTTTGCGACGCGAAAGTTCCATATGGAACATGTGCTCTTCCTTTGTTTCAAATTTTTGGTCTGAATCTCAAACTGACCACGCCTGTTACCACCGCCACCAATTACCCATTGCACTTGTGTAAGGACCCATACACTTATGCCTGCATATATAATTGTGTTATAACATGCCAGAATATAGGGGCCAATGTAATGCTGGTATTGAATACATATCCATTGTAAAAATAGCAAATGGTACATGTGGACAATGGTATTTACAATGGCAATGTGGAAAACGCCATGTCTGTAGTTACAATAAAACTTCTAATCAACAAACCTGCATGCATTCCAGGTATCATGTGGGTTTCGCATAAGCTGTGTTCCACGACGAAAATTAGCCGCTTTTGTGATCAAAATATAATTAAATTGAAAACAGAGTATCGGTTTTATTTGCTACTGTATTTGCTATCCTTTTGTTTTGTTTGAAGTTCAACTACAAAATTGTTGTCTTGCACTTAAACCATCCTAACCATGCTAATAAAATTTAAAAAAACAATTGCTTAATAAGCCCATGATACATAACAGTAGCAGTGCCGAATTTCCAATGTGGCAAAAGAATAAATGATACGGCGCGTTCTGATTTTGAAATATCGCGTTTTTTACTTATTTCGTGATTTAGTCAAAGGTTTGGGTGCAGTATTGTATTTTTCGGTTCTTGCAGCACGCAGAACGCCAACTAGTCTCAAGACCACTGCTGACAGTTTGGGTTCTACTTAACGTGGTGCTAGGTTTGGTAGTTTGATCGTGTTTTTGTGCAGAAAGAAAAGGATCTAGGATCGTCCATATGTTCTTTGGGACCATTTTTGGGAAATGTGTACAGGGGTTTGAAATCGCTTCATTAGACTTTCGAAATTCCCTTTGCAAAATTGAAACAAGCCTACGGTATTACGATGCGCAAAAAGTGGAACTTAACTGTGTTTAAAGACTAAATTAAATTCGCAATGCGGGGCTAGGTATTATTGCAGCAAACCCAGTGGTGTTGTTTTCAGCCAGCAGTCTCCCCTGCCTTGTCCATTGCCTTTAAGCGAAACGTTCGTTTCCTATACAGAGCATTTCACGCTCAAACGCACGCTGACACCGAGAAAGATGAAAAGAGCGTGTGACGTAACCCGCGCTGTTGGCCAGTACACAAGCTTAGTTAAGCGTATTTCAATGCAGGATCGATTAGAGTAAACAGCGCTGATTCAGCTCATACTCAGTTGCACGTTCAACGTGATGATGATAATACAACGGTGCTGCTAGTAAAGGAAGTATCACCACTTTGCGTGTACATCTATTACGCACTGCTTTTCTGGTAACCAGGCGTGTACGAAAAAAGCTTTGCCCATTACTTAATTAGGTATTTTTCTCTCGGTGTCGTGTTTGTGGTAGGTCGCCTCGGGCTTATTTTAAAACGTGCGGATGATGGTTTTGTTGCAAGTTCGCGCCGAAAGCTAAGCAGGTGCGTTGTACTTTTACCTTCTGTGGTGAGCCGTTATTGCAGGGTTCTAAGCTTTTGTAGAATCTGAGAGGCAGTCTCTGCTATAAGATCAGGTTGGCTTGGGTTATTGTATTTGTTTGGTTTTAGTTCTAGGCCCAATTCCGAGGTTGAGGAAATAATTCCGAAACAGTAAGTTTTTTAACACGCTTTGCATGAAAGCTTTATTATGTCACAATTGTGCCAGAGAAAAACTGTAACCAGGAAAAACAGACACGGTGATCATCCAATAATCTCGTAATGTAAGATAATTTTTTTCAATGTTTAGATGTAGTTTTTATTGGCCCTCTACATTAATACAGCCACCGGTAAATCTTTATTATGTGAACTTGTTTTGTCCTCGTGGCGAGGGTTCTATTCACGTGAGACAACAGTCTGTCTGAATTAAGCTCGCTTAAACTCACTTCCCATGCACGTCGTGCATCAATCACGCACTCAACTTCCTATTTCCTCATCAAGTCAGTTCTTCGTCACTAGCTTTCATGCATCGCGAAAGTTGAACTGAGTTTGCTTCAGCTACCTAGCTAACACACAAGTAGTTTTGAAGTTACGAACGTCTCATGGGGAGTTGTGAGTAAATGTTATGGGAATGTGTGGAAACGAATGTTAACAAAACATGTCGAACTGTTGGTTTTAGTTTCTAATGCAAAACGCACAAATCACGTAAGAATAACTTCACACAAAAACATGGATGACGAGAATGCACCTTCCAGTGATGCAACCCAACAAACCCATGTTGATGATGTGAAATATCAATTAACAAATGAAAGTAGGTTTATGTTTTTGTGTATTACATAATAAAATTTTTGTGACAACATGTTATCAAAGAATGTGCATTTTACCGTGTAATTTATATCATTACAGCATTAAAAAGACAAGCGAGTTTTATTTCTCGTGTAAATGAGTTGTTTGTTTGTTGCATGTGCAAAGAAAAAAAATCACTCGACAGAAGAACTAAAAAGGCTTCTAGAAGACAAACAAACCTTGATGAAGAAGTGCACACCTTAAAACATGTACGTTTTTTCATGTTTTTATCAAGTAATAAAACTTTATTACTTAGATCGGTGATCTACTACGGACCTCACCCTTTGTTCTTGCAGCTTCCATTAAACTGTAAAAATAAACAACGTATTTAATGACAGAACAGCCGAAAGTACTAAGAAAAAAAGTACTAAAAATTCATTGTCACCGCATTTTCTGCACTCTTCTCATAGCTACTATTACTAATGGCAATTACCACAAAGACGTACCGAAGGTAACAGTTTGTTCAGATGTTATCTCATGAAAAGTCATTGTTTAAAATAAACATATTCATATTGCTTTTCACACATTCAAAATTTTACTCGAACACTATAAAGGGTAAGAAACCATTGATTTGGATCATGAATTGTGTTGTTTGCAAAGTAAAGTAGCAAACATGACCTTGACCAAGGGTTGCAGTACGGTACGATATATTGTTACGGTACCGGTATGCAGCACACATCATCAAAAGATACGGTACGGTGATACCGTACACCCTAATTCGTATCAATGTATGTGGTATGCATAACTCAATACCTACTATACTGTACTGTACTGCAAACCAATATTGAAAAGAAAGTAACATTGCAAGCTGCCAACAAACTCGTGTGGCGAAATAAGTAGATAACTTTTACTAGCTGACATTAAAATATAAGCAACCACTTTGGTGTAAAACAATGTTTCCACACATTTTATCTTAAGTTGTCATTCTGATGGGAAGCGTTTAACATTTTAGATTGGTGTTTAATTGTGGTGTGTCCCCCAAAGCATGTTTGAAATAATCGCACCCTTTTTTTAACCTAAATTAACGCCTATATTTAGCCTACCTCTGCGTTAGGGAAAATCATGTACTTGGCTTCAAAATCTTTAAGCATGATATCTTTTAAATGTAATAAAGTTGTTGCGTGGTTTGCATCGTTGTCACTGGAGACAGTAAAGTGCCATATAACCACTACAGTTGTTGTGTGGTCGTCAACTACGTAAACAAACTTAAAAGTTTGGTCATAATAGGTTCATCTGACTTTATACATCGGTAGTATCCGAACAGGCTCAACATATGTTCACTGTTGTAGATTNAAGTTTGGTCATAATAGGTTCATCTGACTTTATACATCGGTAGTATCCGAACAGGCTCAACATATGTTCACTGTTGTAGATTTAAAGGCAGAATCAGTCATTTGTTTGTTTGTTTCTGTGGTCAATATCAGAATGAGCTATAGTCTCCACAATAAAAGTGTCTGTTTTAAGGTTTCAGGAAAAGTTAAACCTGCAGAGATTCCGCTTATTCCTACCTCCTCCAAAAGGTCAGTGCACTGGTACCAATTGGTGACGAAACCAAAACCAGTGCTAAAGAACTGGTTGTATGTGGCCCTTCCGATGGGCATGAAAAAACTTTACCGTAAATTTAACAGGTTTTTTATGTCGGATGCTGGTTTGTTTACATGTGTTGACAAAAAAATCAAACAAAAAATTACTTCAAACTTTACCTTCAAAAATTGGCGTCTGAAAGTGTCACTGACAACTTTTTATTTCGTTTTGTTCATTGCTTAACCTAAAGATCCTCAGAATGTGCAATTTAAAAATTCTAGGTGATTGGAACATTGCAAGCATTTAAATGTATTTTAACAGTTTTGGTTTGGTTCACTCATTTAACAACCTCCCCTTTTCCTGCTCCAAATGGAATTTTAAAGAATGGAGTTACTTGGGTTAGACGCATTGATTTAGATGATGTGAAATTTTATTGCTCAATAGAGTAGCCAGCCCAAATTTTTTAAGAATTTTCCCTGGAGTTACCTACCCCAGTGTACATCGGAGGGCCCCCTTTTTTTCAAAACGTTGATACTAAATTGGTACCGCATCGCCAGAACCGCATTGAAAAAGGTCAGCGAGGGTTCATAGTCCATTAGCTGCCGCACGGCCAAAGGTTGCCTGTGCAGCACCAAGGTTTTTTAGTGTGCCTAAGGCTGTGGAGTTTAAATAATGCCTGTAACGTTATTGGCATAATGTACATTTGGTTGGTAAAATTTTTTTTGTTGCAAATTTTATTTCTGAAACTAAAACTGACCATGAAATATTAACACCGCTACTATTTAGCAAATGCGTGTTTGTGGAAAACCGTTTATGCTTGCAGAAACAATATGTTATAGAATGCCATGGAAATTAATTAATGTATCTTACTTTGTAACTTTGCTACCTTAACTTGGTCTACTAAACATATGTTTGCATCTTAACACGTCACATACACTGTGTTTATATAAGATTTTCATTTTCTGTTTCAGATCTTCTGACGAACTGTCCCATCCGGATAATATTGATGAAGCTGGTCTTCATCAGGTGGTTTTGGAAAGTTTGTGTTGAGTTTGGTCAAAGACTTTCACATTGTTGCAAAAACTATGTTTTCCTCAAGTGTTTGGGTTGAATTCACTTTATTTCGCTTGGTAAAAGAAATCGTTGCGACACAATTGCACCAAACCAATCACCTAGTCGAAAAAGCAAACGTTGAAATGTTGTGTAGCACGAAAAAGTAAAGGCCACGATTGGTGGATCAAGGTTGCGTTGCAGCTACACCGTTCTTTTTAGGTGTTGTGTTATGGGGACTCACATCGGAGGGTGACAGTAAAATTTTAAATTCTATCAAGCCGATTGTTGTATCACAGATGGCACGCGATGGTGACGTAGAAATGATGCGAGAAACAATTCACCAGCTCGATCCGTCGCTTGTTAACATACAACTAAACATGAGAGATACTTTTGGCCGAACACCCTTGTACTATGCAGCTAAGTACAAACAAGTGGAGATATGCGAATTACTTTTGGAGAATGGAGCGGGTAAGAAACTGTTGCAATTTACGTTTCCATTTCAATCGTAACGTAACATCGGAATAATTATGACAACCGTTGTGGTTTAAGGTGAATTATGAACAAGAATAGTTTTTTACTAATATTTTGGCTTTTTATGAGATTGTTTCTACATTGACATGGGTGCAAAAAGCAAGGAATACACAAACATGACATTGTCATTGTGGAANTATGAACAAGAATAGTTTTTTACTAATATTTTGGCTTTTTATGAGATTGTTTCTACATTGACATGGGTGCAAAAAGCAAGGAATACACAAACATGACATTGTCATTGTGGAAAAGTACGGTACTGCTGTCATGTGATTAGAAATATTGAAAGTGCAACTTCATTTTCAAAACTAGTTGTAATCGAGCAACAATGGAACGATTTAGTCGGATCTGTTTGACTTGACTGGTTTTGATTTTCATTTGACGATTGGTTTGTCCCAAAACCCATGGACGAGGTCAATAGTCACAAGCACTGGGTTGATGCAAATTTTTAAAGTGCATGTTTTAGAGGTTACGTTAAAACTAAAATGTATTTCTTCCAGTCCTTGCTATGACGATTGATGATTTCGTGGCAACAAACAAGGCTAAGAATATTTCCAATGAACCAATGTTAAACCTATTCCTGTCGAGATTCATAAGTGGCTGTAGGTGCTTTATTGCGGGTATTTGTCTTTCACAGATGTCAACATTTGTGATAAGTTTGGTGAAACTGCTCTCCACCGTGTGTTGTATAAACGTATAGATGATGCCAGGGAGGGTCCAAGAATCCAAATTGTCAAATATCTGTTGGACCAAGGAGCGCCAATTGACATCAANTGTCAAATATCTGTTGGACCAAGGAGCGCCAATTGACATCAAGGACAACAATGGTCGTACACCTCTTCACTGTGCATCACGTGATGGTCACGTGGCATGCGCGAAGCTGTTGATTGAAAAGTACAAGGGATCAAACAAAGTTAGTGGCATTCTCAACATATGTAACTGCAGTTTGAATTCCCAGACAGTCCATTAGCTTGTGACAATCAAGCTGTGATTGCGCAGTGGTAACCCTATAAGTTTGCTGTATGATGCTGTAAAATATTATGCGCAGCAATAACTCTTCCGTTTTATACGGCGGCAACGCAATGAAATAGGCCCATACTTTTCGAAATGGGCACAATATTACACACCTTACCAAATTTTTGTTCAATTACCAGCCTTAAACAGCAATAAAGTTAAGTATGAAGGTAATCTCTCGAATGAATTATATGTTGTAAAATGCCATTAATAGGACGTAGTGTATGGAAAATATTATTTATTTGAGTCATATTGTATGTGAAACGGCAATATTGAGAAAACTAGGTTTTGAAAATTATCAGCAAAATTATTGAATAAAGAAAATGACCAGGATATGTCAAGATGTAAGAATTTAAATTTTAGTAAACCTGGTTGATTTAGAATTATGCTTTGTATCGTAGATGTTGGGTGTGGAATCCTTTATTGATTCGAAGGACGAAGACCAACAAACCCCACTTCATTTTGCTTGCAGGTGGGGAAACACTGAGATGGTTCGTTTTCTCCTACAGTAAGTGTTAGGTTCACATGTGTTCACAATATGCATGGCGCCATCTTGGTTGTAGTTGTAATGGTGTGGGAATAGGAAAACTTCCTGATCGTAAAGAAGGTGACTAAAATATTCAAACAACGCGATCATCCGACTTTGACTAAGTTAGTTTGACAAAGGTCAACTGCATAGTTAGTTTTAAGCATTCCACAATGACATTCTTGCCGAGTGCCTGTTATTTCCGCCACCATTATCTTAGGAAAGCACAAGGCAGTCGCGCCAACCACTCAGCCATCTTAGCATTCAAATCTGATTAATGTGCTGATTGCGCGGATTTATTCACCCAAGAAAAACTTACTTGTGCTGTCATGGTATTTTTGGCACTTCATAACTTTCCTTAGACAGCGTAGTTAATTTAATTTAATTATTATCATGGATATAAAGTCCGAACTTTAAGAACCGCAAACGAGAGTTCAGAGAGCTGCGTTTTAACCCCAGTTGATTGTTCCAACTTCTCCTGTGGTTGTTTTTACAGATGGAAAGCTGATGTAACACATCGCACAGGTGAATCACAGTATTTAGTTACCAAGGGATGGAACGCGGTGGATTTCGCGATACATTCGGGGAATACTTCGTGTGCCCGATTGATAATAGAAGATAAAAAGTGGAGGAAGGTTCTGATTAATGGGACGAAAGACACGTTTTATTGTGAGTCAATCGTAAAAATCAAATAAAAATTTATTGGGAAAAACTGTTTTTAGCGACTATTTTTGACAACTTTCTGATTTAATATTCAATAAAACGCCTCATAGTGGGACCTTTTGGTTGGCTGTGTATTTAGCGGCATCCACTGGTTGCGCCCTAAGTCTTGTTTGTTTGCAATGTTTTTTTTTCTGTTAGCGAATAGAACCAAACACGTGTTTGAGCCAATATCCTTTGACAAATGGTAATTCTGATATCTATACCTCGACAGATGGGGCGATTGACACTCCCATGAGAAAGTTGATTCGGGAAATGCCGGAGGTTGCTAAAGAAGTTTTTACAAAATGCACCGAAAGTAACAACCGACCTGTTGACCATGAAAACTACAAGGTGGGAAGAAATATTTGTGACGACCAGTGTTCTGTAGCAATTGCGTAAAATTAGATTAAGGTTGATACGTATTATATGTGAGAACTGATATCCATGATAGCGCATAACCTTCCTACACCTCAAGTCCTCGAAGCTCCTATGTTTGCCAGGACAGAATCCTGGAATCCGCACACAAGTGTTTTGAACTTCAAATTGTTTGTATTATTATCTTTTCAAATAGAAAGCGAGACAACAAAATCAGTTGTCTACATTACTCAGTGTAAAACAACTACGACTACGTCATCAGTGCGTTTTTATAAACCCCGCATATTCGAGTGATTTTTGCTACAATTTAGCAATATTTCAATAGAAAAATAATATGGTTAGGCAGAGAATATTAAATGCTTTATTTTTTACACATAAAAGTGCATACTTGACACCTAAAATGCCCAGTAGCTACCGTACTATACAAAATATAACTAAACATTTTGGCAAATCGAGCAGCTAAGAGCAATCATTAACATGCAGGGATCGGTTTTGTATTGCAAAAGCAGTTTAACCAGATTTATGAGTTACTTAAATATATTTCTTTTTTGGGAGTGTTTGTTAACTAACTGCAAGTACGGTAAAGCTTTCAGACCTGTAACATGGTCAAAACTTCTCGCACTTTCTGCTTGCAATAACGACTTAATCTATTTTGACCTGCTTTTTGTTTTATTTCATGCCAATGAAATGAACCCTTACTTACAGTTTATTTTTACCACATTTCTGTTACTCAAGAATTTCTGGTAATTTACAGGTAACGTTTAATTTTGAATTCTTGGACGATGAATTTTTCTGCGAAAACTGGTCTACGGGCAACGTAGGTGACCAGGTGAGTAAGTAGACCAGGTTTATAAACTCATAAATTCTGTTTTATACTTGTAGGTTTGTTTTTTAAAGGCACCTACAACGTTTAGATTACAGATTCCTTCACATTCCACAATTCCTCACAACTTAATTTATTAAAGTGCAAAAAAGTTCTTGCGTTTAAAATCCATGCAAAAACTTACGATCACGAGTATGTCATTCGCTTGAACGTGATTTGGATTGCCATTGAACTTTTTCAAGAATGTGAAACAGTTGAGCAACCGCATTGATAAAACAATCCTCTCGTTTGTAAAAGCTTCGCGGACGACTATAACTTAAACCTCTCACTAATATTTACAAATCCTTTTGACACCTGACACTTTTCAACGCTTTTTTTCTAACTATGTGTAAACTTTTAATCTTGTTTAATCGGGATGCGCAGCATTCACGAACGTCCTATGTTCTCACCCGTGAAAAAGACGGTGTATTCAACAGTGTACGTGTCACATCTTGCTACACGTTTGTTTACGATTTTTAGATCATGTGATTTTCGAGACAGGTTTGTAATGAGAGTGGTCATGTTGTTAAAGGTGCGGTTCCATACACCGATAACCCAAACTTGCTGAAGAAATACCATCCATTAAACATTATGGTAAATCATATTTTTTGTTTAAATTAATGTTCAAGGGTTTTTACTTTCGGTTAGTGCTGGAAGACTTTACGATTTTTTTTAAAAAAGGTTAAGGAGAAGCGAAAGAGGCTCCTGTGTCACCCACTGGTGGTTAGTTTGTTGAACTATAAGTGGAAAGCGTATGGGAGGGCGGTATATTATCTCAATCTGCTACTCTATCTGATTTTCATGATAATTTTCAACTCATACATGTTGACGATGCCTCCACCTTATTCTATTGGTAAGTGTACTATAGGCACAGAATACTTTGTACTAAACCAGTACTTCTTAACCTTTTCCTTGTCGATACCCCTATGAAATTATTAACCTGTCTCTAAAATTTACGGAAACTTATTATCGTTCTCATGTTTAAACCACAAACAATTTTTGTTTTAATGTTATAGATACAATGCAGTATCTAAATCATTGGCCTTATGATTCAGTATCCTTGTACCCCCTCAGACCTTTTCCCCCTTAAGGTTACGCGTATTCCTGGTAAAGATCTGCTGCCCTGAATACTATGCAAGGTTTGCTGCAACTTTAAGCCAGTTCACACAACATGCTGTTGCTGCCGAGCCGATTATTATTATGAGTATATTTATATTTCGGCGTTGTTTCGAGAAGGTAGAACCGACAAACGAACACATTGTAATGTTACAAACAGCTTCTAAATATAACACAGATTCGGGCAACGTGACGCAATCATGTGTGGCTATAATCAAAGAAGCCCAACAGACACATGGATCTTGTTACAAATACAACCCTTGGGGATTTGTTGCCAAATACTTTATAATTGTTCTTTCAGCCATCAGTTTATTAAAAGAGGTAACGATTTTATTTATTTGTCTGTTGGCAACTTTCCTCAAAATTTCACTTAACGCTACCACAAACGTTTTTCAAGTTTGTCATTGCAACTAAATCCGTTTCTAGTTGTATCAGATTTACTCGCAAAGGATATCTTACTTCAAAAGTTTCACAAACCTTTTCGAAGTTTCTCTTTACGTTTCCGCGATTCTCACTGTTTATTCCGATACAAGTTCGGCTGGGGCCAACTACGTCGGTATCAGAGAGGTGAGTGATTGACCTCCGGAATTTGTTGTTCTTATATTTCCTGATGTTACTGTATTGTTGCTCACAGGATTGGCAGTGGCAGGTCGGAGCAGTCAGTATTTTTCTATCCTGGATTGTTTTGATCATGTTCATAAGAAATGTGCCAACATTAGGAATATTTGTTCTAATGTTCAACAATGTTCTTTGGACTTTTATGAAATTCTTTGTCGTCTTTGTTCTCTTTATATTTGGATTCGCGTTCAGTTTCCATTGTTTACTGCAAAATCAGGTGGGTACCACTTCTCACACAACGTAATAGTGTGTCACGTCATGAAAGAAATAGTGATTGTGACGATATTAAAATAGGTATGTCTATTCAATAAAGAACAACCGCTTGGCACACAGGTTCCGGTTTTATCAAGTTTACCCACTTTGAACCGGCTTACCGGTTTTTTTGCGTTATTTATTCAAAAGCTTGGGGTTCGAATCCCGTTTAACTTTGCCAAGTTCAACTATAGTTGTGACTTTATTCTCTGATGTTTTTCAACATATTATGTTTGTTGAATTTGTAATTTGTTCGCATTGGAGATTCGGATAAAAAAGATGGTTATAACGTAGTATGCGTTTCGACAATGGTGGATCGCGGTGATCAAGACTTCGATTTTAATGACGGGAGAATTCCAGTTTGACGAAATTTTCCTTTCTGAAGTTGCTGCGATTGAGACTGGAGCTAATAACCACACAATTACTGTCTCCACAGTAAGTTATTAGTAAAAATATTGTCAAATGTTCTGTGGAGTTTGCAAAGCGGTTTTTAAATTTTATTGATGTATCGCAATAGACAAGACTGTTTGACAGGCACAATGATGACGAAACAGGCTTAAAGAACCTTTTTGTATTTTGCAGGTTAACTATCGAGCTGTATCTTACTTCCTTTTCATAATCTTCGTCATTATAATGAGCATCATCATCATGAACTTACTGGTAAATGGTTTAGCTTACCAATAGTAAGTAAACGTTTATGTTTACTTACTGTAGCCTACAGTTTTGAAGAATGTGCGTGCAAATATTCCTACACTTCCATGTAGGTAAAATAACGTACTTGAATTCGTTGCAACGTCAATGTCTAGATTCGATCTCATAACCTTCTGATTTTCATAGGTCGGTCTGGCTGTGGACGACATTACAGGTGTCCAAGTGAACGCAGAACTCGAAAGTTTGTCAATGCAGGTAAGCCTAACAATAAACTGAAAAATACCTGTTAGGATGTAAAATAACGTTATACCAAAATTACCGCCAATTATAGAAACTTATATCGAAAATTTGGTCAAAAGTTCTGATTATATTTAAAACAAAGGGAATTAAATTTATCTGACTGGTGTTTTAAAAATATATTTCCTGAAGTTATTATATTTAAAAGTTCTTTGAAAGTCGTCGTCTTGAGCCCAAATCTCTGTACTTCGATGTGCAAGCTTGTTCAAGGTTAATAAACTTATTAAATAATCTATTTGCAGGTGAAACTAACTCTAGAAGTAGAGTACACGTTACCACTGTTCCTCCGACGTCGGGTTATGACGAAATTTCGGGTGTTTTACCCAAACCAGTACCGAAGGAGATCGAATTTCATACAGTGGTTGAATTCAGAGAAAAATTTGAACCACTCGACAATCAACGCATCCCTCAACCCCGAAAAGGTGGGTAATATAAAAGTGTACCTGGGCCCCGGCCGTGGAAAGGGGGTAAACGGGACATTTTCCTGGGGCTGACTGCATTTTGGGGAAGTTGCAGAATGAAATTGTAGTTTTTAGCAAGTGTGGAAATAGTTAAGATCAAACAAGCTTGTTGTCGTCGTTCATTTTTTCCAAACAAGACATTGAGCATTTTTCTTAGTTCAAAAACTGATGTTGCGCCTTTGACGCTTGTTGTTTTGCAGTGTTATTAATATATTCTCACTCAAAGTCGAATCCGTAGTCCTTTATAGTTCTGTAAAGCTACGTTAGGGGGCCACGAAACATTCCCGGTCTTTCTCGTTAATTTTGTATCGCGTGACTACTGATGCCTCATAAATTTACGTTTTAAGTGCAGCGTTAAGTGTGCCAATTGTGACATGGCACAATGTTGCTTTTGTGATGTCACAAGTAACAAGAAAATGATTGTCTGACACACAAAGCATTGCTAGATTGTAGAGTTCAGTTTTTATGAGATCGCGAGTTAGATCGCGATCAAATAATTTGCAAAGGGACCGTTATGTAAATAATTTTTATAAAAGGGACCGTTATAAAAGTTTGAGAACCACTGAGTATGGGTTTTAATTAATATTATCACAAGGTGGCGCGGCGTGAGACATTTGGTTCAAAGCTGTCAAGGCAGTTTTACTGTTTTGTTACCAAATCTTGTGGATAACGTGACACTGAAAACGACAAACCAAACATCGTTTGACATTGTAACTGTTTGCAAAGCCCTTTTTGTTTAACTTAACAAATACGTGCACAAGGGTTCCTCAAAACACGTTTGTTCCAGTTGATAATTTCCTCCCGGCCTTATTAGGGCGTTTGTTTATAGAAACCTTTTATAAGTAGAAGTTTGTTTATTTTATATGAAACTTTCCCGATTACTTTTAATGTATTGTATATTATTGTCGATTTTTAGAACGAGCGCGACAATATTGAAAAGCAAGTCAAAAACCTGGATGAAAAGGTCGATTCCCTGGACGAGGTGGTCAAATCCCTGAATCAGAAGGTCGGGTCTTTGGAGGAGAAGCTTGTCACCCTTGACAAACGTTCAAGTTCAATGGAAGGAATGATTTCAGCGATAGTGTCGCATTTTAATATCGGTGGACCAAAATAACGACGCAGACGACAGCAACTCATGACGTCACAGTCACCTCGACATCGGTTTATTCAGAAGTTATGAGTAGTGGCCCAATGTAATGCATGATTTAAATACACTGGATATCTATTATAGCAATAAAGCCTTTTTGCGTCTTGTGCGGTTTGGTAAAACACAAATATTCGCCTATTTGCGTTGGCAATCAACACTACAGGTTGGCACAAACAAGCAGAGAAAATAAGTAACGTATACGCTTTTACATGCCTTCACCTTTAGCAACGATTTGCCTTCCACGCTGATCTCAAAGTGAATTGGCAAACTAGCAATAAAACTTGGCAACATTGGTGATAATGGTGTCAACATACGACAATCGCTCGCGGTTTTTGTAAGTGCGTTCTGTAGTTTTGCGGTTTCCTGTTTGGTTTGGTTTAACTTTTTTCCACTGGTGACTGTTGCAGACAATAATTATTGTTGACAACATTTCATCAATGTATGTAGGCTACGCTTCAACTTTTGGTGTACATGTCGTTATACCGACGATGCCTATATTTTTTGGCGAAATATATGTATATATGTGTCCATAATCTTAGTCTGAATAGGGCCTGCAAGAGGCGTTATAATGAGTCATAGTCGACCTTCCAAACATTTTTATTCAGCAAGAAGTGAACTAGAAAAATCTGACCTTTCGTTGGATTCGACCCACTACAGGAGCCTATCCAGGGCTGGCCCGCGTGCAAACCCAATTCCATCGAGCACAACCCATGACAAAGAGGACTGGACTAGACAATGAAATTTCTTTGGTGCAAATGTAATTGCAAAGTAACAAACAAAAGAAAAAAACCTGCCAATCCAATCACGAGACCGAAAACATCCCTAATCAGTGTGAAAACACCCGACTCGCAGTGAATATAACAAGCTCTGCGTTTATAGTATTTGTATGGGTTCCCGACGTCCTAAAGGGGACGCATATTGTTTTTACTTTGTTTGTTTTTTTGTTTTTTTTCTTGTTCTTTTTGTCCCCTGCAGCTTGTCCATGCACTTTTGTGATGATTTTTTGATGAATTTGAATGAATCTTTCACAGCTGGTAGATAAGTTTAGTTTAAACCCATAGCCCCAGGGTGAGTTTAGTTTAACCCCATAGCCCCAGTGGTTACCCGCAAGCCCCCTAAAATGGGTCAAATTACTAACAATCTCCGAATTGAATAAAATTTGGACAGTTTGTATGGCATGTCATTGTGGTGCAACTGCAATATTTGATGTGTTTTACCCTATAGCCTCAACAGTTACCCCACTAGCCCCCTAAAATGGGGCAAATAGTTAACAATCTCCATCTTAGATAAAATTTGGACAGTTTGTATAATATGTCATTGTGGTGCAATAATTGATGTGTTTTACCCCATAGCTCCAGCAGTTACCGCACTAGCCCCATAAAATGGGGCAAATAGTTAAACAATCTCCGAATTGGATACAATTTGGACAGTTTGTATAATATGTCATTGTGGTGCAATATTTGATGTGTTTTACCCCATAGCTCCAGCAGTTACCGCACTAGCCCCATAAAATGGGGCAAATAGTTAAACGATTTCTGAATTAGATAAAATTTGGACAGATTTTATAACATGTTATTGTGGTGCAATAATTAACGTTTTTTACCCTATAGCCTCAGCAGTTACTCCACTAACCCCCTAACATGAAATATTGTTAAACAATGTCCAATTTTGATGCAACTTGGACAGATTGTATTAAATGTCTTTGTGCTGCACTGATTGCATTGTTTATGTCTATAGCCTGGACATGTTTTCTGAAAAATGCAACATGTAGAACTTTGCATGTGTGGGGACCCTTGTGATTCTGCCAGCAGAAACAATCGTGTCATAAATAGTGCAGGTAACTATAAGACCCACTGTAAGATAATGTGGGGAATATATCCTCTTTTAATACCCCCCCCCCCCCCCCCTAGAATGTCTATATATGGTAAGCCACCCTTGTTGTATCCTCTTCATTCACTCTGTTTTGTTTTTTTCTCCCCTGCCCTACAGCTTGTCCTTGCACAATTATCACAAAATGTTTGAGAGATTTAAATGACTTTCACAGCCAGTAGATATGGTCAAGGTGGTGTGTCGGCAGTTTAGTTAAACCCATAGCCCCAGTGGTTACCCCGCTAGCCCCCTAAAAAGTTTGAAATTACTCACAATCTCAGAATTAAATAAAATTTGGACAGTTTGTGTAACATGTTATTTTGATGCAATATTTGATGTGTGTTTTACCCTATAGCCCGAGTAGTTACCCCACTAGCCCCCTAAAATGGGTCAAATTACTGAACAATGACTTAATTGGATAAAATTTGAAGTTTGTATGTAACATATCATTGTGGTGCAGTATTTGATGTGTTTCACCCTACAGTCCCAGCAGTTACCACACTACCCCCCTTAAATGGGTCAAATTATTAAAAAACGTCTAAATTAGATTAAATATAGATAGTTTGTATAACATGTCATTTTGGGGGATTTGTTGCTGTGTTTTACCCTATACCCCTGACAGTTAACTTACCAGCCTTTAAAGTTTGTAGGTTGGGTCATGGTTACTTATATTATTATGCTATCAATTCTGTCATTTCATTATATAATTTTTTTTTGATTAAATAAAGATATCTGCTTCTGTTCTGTACATATATTCACAGTACCCTATAATTATTCTACATCTTTGCATGTATGGAGACCCATGCATTTCTGCCTGCAGAAACAATCATGTTTTAAAAAGTTTAGTAACTATGGGACCCAAAATGACATGGTGAATACATATGCGTTTTTAAATGGGGTAATAATATATAGAGAATGCCTGAATGGTAGTATCGTGAAAGCCACCCGCTTTAATTGATGCATGCAGTAATGTAGCTGTTATTCATCGAATGTTTTATGTTTTGACATTTGCGTGCAGTCAAAAAAAAATGGCGTACAATAGCTGACTGGCTGGTCTCTAGGCTAGATTTAGCAAAGGGTGGCTTAAATTTTTGAAATTGAAAATATATATAAATGTTGGGAAGCCCTTTTTTGCTGGTCAGAGCAGATTCTAGTATCAAACATGGGAGTAGCCCCCCCAAGGCAAATTTCTAAATTGTACATCAAGGTAGGTTACCTCTAAAAAAATATTTCAGTTTTACATTATGTAGGTTACTATTAAAAACATTTGGCTCCTTTCAAATTTTTGGGCTGGCTATGCTATTGGTATCAGATATGTGTCTGCATTTTATTTACAGTTAGTTTACTGTACTGTTAAGAAGAGCAGTTCTTAATATCCTTTATGTTTTATTTATTGGATCACACAATGCCCTCCCTGTGCATCAACCAAGTACGGTTTTTTGTTAATGTTTGCAGGTGTAGCTAGCATTAGTGTTACTACAACATAAACCAGCAGCAACTGCTAATTAATTTGTTTGGTTTTAATCAATTACTCAAACCATATGGCAATGAGTGATGACATTGACGTTTTAAGGCATCAAGCTTGGCTGGGACATCTCTTGAATGAGTAAGTATAAAGTAAATGCAACACAAAAACTTGACTGCTAAAAAAATTGTGTGTAGTGAATAATCTATTATTGTAAATACTTTAAGACCCGCTGTTAGTTAGTGCAGTGCTAGTGTTGTTCGATACTGTTTTGTTGTTGAGGTATGCTTTTTATATTATTGTAGTGTGTCAGTTTCAAAGTTTCAAATCTAAATAGGTTGTAAATCAAAGTTTTTTGGGAGCATTAATAATTTTTTTCCCCCAATTGTTTAATAAAATTGCTCTTTATAGTTCGTTTTAGGATTCCAGGTCTATCCCGATTCTGTGGGCCATTACTTTTGGGTCCTGTACTATAAATTAAAAACTATTTATGACTTTTTTAGAAGTAATTTTGTGGTCTGTGGTTAAAATTCAAATCATTGTCATAACAAATGCATACTATTTCTCCATAATAGTTTTTAATTGAAATATTTCCTTGACCAAACTGTGATGGGGTAGCAATACTAAGTATTGTGACATCACACACATAAACAGGGGCAAGAGTTGACTTCCTAACACAACCTTAGTTGGTACTTAAATTTACTTCCCTCATGAAAAACTTTAATAGTTTCATTACATACAAGCAACAGTAAACTGGTACACATGGAAACATAAAAGTTAGTGCAGGGGCACTGGTATCTATGTGTTAAATCACAAATGGTCCTGATCACTCTTACAAAACAACGATTCTCTTCTGAGAGTCTCCTAAGTTATGAACGCACCGTGGTTCATCATATGCATTGAAAACTTGGACATTAGGCCCTTTACTGAAAAAATGTTTATCCAAATTGCTGTTCTTAAATACAGCTTTGTTGTAATTTTTCAAACATTAATGAAGAAGGCTTAGTTAAAGCAGTTTGCATGCATGTAGTTTTCCACCTTGAATAAACTTGTTACAACTCAGTTCTGTGCAAATACTGGTAAACTTGCCGAAAAAGGTAGCAGCCAACGGGCGTGAGGTCAAAGGTGGCCACGCCTCCTGGCTACTGTATACTCGGTACATGTGCTTGCATGTGCAGGACCAATGTTCCAGGATTGCTTGCAAGGCTCAAAAGTTGCATGCAAAGCATCACTATGTGTAGCACAACAGCAGCAATGTTTAAACGTCAGCGAAACTAAATTCAGCTTGCGCAAAAAACAACATCTTGCATGTGCAGTTGCCACAATCTGCTTGGCATGCAACAAGTTAAAAAAAGTTATTATGGGTCCCCTTTATTTTAATTTTGTCCTAAGGTTAAATTTGTACTGTTTAGAACAGTGGTCGGCAAACTTTTTTTACGAAGGATAACTGTTGTTTGTTTCATCACAATGCATCCCTCAAACAATTATTTGTCATGTCAAATAATCACCGTTTACATGTGGTGCAATGGAGTACGACTCTGTGCTTTGGCTCCTATCCAGCTCCTATACACCATGCGGCCCACATAAGTAAGGTTTGCGCGGCCCACTAAAAAGTACTAGGCGGCCCACAATTGGGCCACAGCCCACAGTTTGCCGACCACTGGTTTAGAAAAAAAATGTTTTCATGTTTTGGTTAAAGCATGGCTGGTAAAACTAAAAAAATAATTCGTCTTGTATTTATTGCAGGGACCGAAGTGGGAAAGATACCACTTGTGATTTGATACTTACCTCAGAGGGTGAACACTTTCAAGTTCACAAAAATGTTGTTATGCTTGTTTCTAATTTCTTCAAGAAGATGTTTACTATAGAAGTATGAAGTGACAGTGGTAGAGTTAACACCAGAACTAACCAAATTATTTAAATCTAGAAACTGGAACTGATTGTTTTAGCTTTCTTAAACTGTGTCAGCCAACAAATTTTAATGAACAAAAAGATTGTTTCTAAATGTCTTGCAATGTTATAGGTTTTTATACCATCATTGTTTGTTGTAATGAAAAGGAAAACCAAGCCAGATGACCAACGTGGTAAACAAACTAAAAAGCACCAGCGCCACTAAAAATCATTGCAAAACAACAGGCAGCCAAACATATGAGTATTACACATTCACGCACCGATCAGTAGACAGAGGGTAAAAACTGTCTACAAGTAGCAGCAAACAAACAAGTATTATCTACACAACACATTGTGGGCCTGGCAACTGTACGTCGCTCCGTAAAGCTTCACGCTGTAGTGGGCAGGCAATATTCCCACAATGGGGCTACATGTTTGCTTTTTTGGTAACAATAGGTTGGTACAAAGCAGGGAAAACACACTCACAAATTCATTCAGCCAACAGATAGTTACAGCAGCACTTATGTGGTTTATTGTATATTCCCTAAAAACCATGTTTCGTCTATTTTGATATGTGAGCTTTATCAATATCCTGTTTAATGTGTTAATAATCTTTCTTCAGTATTATGTATTGTTAATGCAGATGAAAGAGAAATATGAAGGGATTGTGGAAATGAAGCAGATTCCACATCAACGTCTTGCAAACGTTGTCGAGTTCATATATTCTGGTAGAATCAAAATTACTGAAGATAATGTGGCAGACATTTTGGATGATGCAGAATATACTCAAATAGAAGGTAGATTGTTCTGCCATAACTTTTAGCATATTTTTTTAATATTGTTTTAACTCTCACTTTCTCTTTTTCGCTGCAGGTTTGTCCACCTGTCTTTGGCATGAAATATTTGGTGGAATTAAATGAAACTTTCACAGGTGGCAGATAGGTCATGGAGATGTGCTATCTGCTTAGTTTGCCCCCGTAGACCTAATTAGCCCAAAAAGAGTAAACCATTTTTGACATGTGTGCACATCACAAATGTCAGTTTGGTGTGGACTATATACACAATTTGGTAATAACACAGTCCTGACTTACCATGTCAGTCATCAGACAATTAACATGGTAGCTGTCTGACCCTGTGGACAAGGGAAACTAAAACCCTGAGACATGAAAACTGACAGTTAATCAGTTCACAATGCATCTATGGCAAAAAGGGAAATCCACAAGTTGAACAGTTAAAATTTTGTAGTGGGTATGCAATATTTTGTTGGATATCGAGGAAACTTTTGGGGGTGGTAGATTGCGTCTCGGCGTGAAATTAACTCTTAGGTTCGTCCCTGATAGATTATTAAACAATGTCCAAGTTCGATTAAATTTGGACAGTTTGTAAAGTATGCCATTGCGGTGTTTAAATTTACTACAATGATCCAATAGATCCAGCAGTTGCCCAGCTTGTCCCCTAATATGGGTCAAATTATAAAACAATGTCAAAACTGGATGGAATTTACACAGTTTATGAACATGGCATTGTAGTACACCAATTGCTGTGTTTCACATATAGCCCCAACAGTTAATTTGCTACCCCACAAAGTTTTTACATTGGGTCATGGTGGTATCTTATTTAAAATCACCAATTTTTGAATTAAATTTAGTTTGAAAAAAACAATATTAGTTTTTTTAAACATCTGCTAACATTTTTAAATAAATCTTGACTAATGCATATTCTACAGCCTGCATGTGTGAACCCACGCATCTCTACCCGCAGAAAGAATCATGTCATATAAACTGTAGGTAACTGTGGTACCCAATATAAAAAGCCAATGAATATGTCATTTTTAAATAGAGTGAAATGTTGCATGTGGAATGGCAACATGGTAAAAGCCACTGTTCTATTTTTTTAGTGAAAATAACTCTTACAAAAATTTTTTTTCAGCCCTAAGGACAAAATGTGGATCATTTTTTTTAAATGTTGTATCAACTGATAATTGCCTAAAAATTCGAGAATACGCTCGACGATACGACCTATGTGAGGTGCATATTGAAACAAACCAAGTCTTGAAAAACAACTTTGCAGCAATTGTAAAACAAGAGGATTTCTTGAAACTTGATGTTGATCACCTTTCATCCGTTCTTGAACAAAGAAGCAGAGTACATTTTATTGTGTGATTTGAAAAAGTACCATTTCATTGTTTAAAAATTTCCAGGATTGTGAGGAAGCTGTTTTTACTGGGATTGTGCAATGGGTTAATCACAACCCTGTTCAACGTGAGAAATTGTTTGTAAACCATTTTTGTCAGCTTGATCTCACATTGATGTCATCACACTTTCTTACCAGACTTCATAGAGAGGTATGTATGTTAGATACAATGTTGTTTTTTAAGTGGACACACTTGCAGTTCATAAGCTAGCATGCTAAAAGGTTTTTTTTAATTATTAACTTGCTGTGCAAACAATATGAACCAACTTCCATCGCAAAAACATTTTGTCGAAAAGGTGAAATTTAAAACTTGGCATGGGTGATTCTGAAAGTTTTTTGTACTCAGAATTTGGTAAAGAACAACCTTGTGTGTGCCAACAAGCTTGTTGATAGTCTGCTTCAACAAAACTCTCCAACTTGTCATTGTAAGTGATATTTACATTCACTTGAAATCTATTTTCTTATTCAGTATGTTATATTTAAGACAACTTCCTTTTGATTGGTGGTAAGAATTCAGAGACTGAGTGTGTCAAATATGATGTCATTTCCAAGCGACCATCTCATTTGCCGGTAACTGCTAATTTTTTTATCAGGCATGTTTTCATACTAAAAGATGTGAATGGTGCTCATTTCCAAAAAAGTTTATTTGATGGACTGATGTGCTCAAAAGAAATAAAAAATGATGTGTTAAACAAATTGAATCATTAATGCACTTTAAAATTAAATCAAATAGTTTTTTTGGTGATTGCAGCATATGTATCTTGTATTGAGAACTAATGCTCAGTGACTATGTCCATATACAACGAATGTTGGTTACATACAGAAGGATGTTTACCATTTTGTGGTGATTTTTAGAAATGAGCATTTTTTAATCTAGAAATTGATCCATCCCCGCTGTGGATCAACATCGATAAAACGAAAAAATAAAGTATGTGTTGTTGGAGGGGCTGAAACGCCAAAAGGAGATAATCCTTACAAANAATTGATCCATCCCCGCTGTGGATCAACATCAATAAAACGAAAAAATAAAGTTTATGTTGTTGGAGGGGCTGAAACGCCAAAAGGAGATAATCCTTACAAAAGTTGTGAAGTGTTGGACTTGGATGAACCAACTAAATGGTTTGCAATGCCAGATATGTTTAGCCCTCGTGATGATTGTGGTTCTGGATACATTGGAGGTTTGTTAGTTTGCATTGACAAAATACTTTTATTAAATTGTATCTGTAAAAAGATTTGAAGGTGGAGCTGTTACTAGTTTTTTTTTTATTGCGCATAAAAAACACATGAAAAACAGGACAATTATAGCGAACAAGCACAAATAGCTGTATAGCCATTAACGCAAGTGAGCATTCCACTTCACTTTATATTTCCACAAGGTATCAAATCTGTTTTGGAATTCTTTTTTAATTTCGTCGTTAGGAAAGGGAATAGGCACCCATCCTACCGCCACATTCAGTTTGTCAGATTCCTATAATCTCACGGAATATACTGTATCAACTTGTACCAGTTTTTCAAACAATTCAAGTACCGCTTTTCTTGTTTTGAACGTGACGTCCACTAGGTTCCCTTTTCGTTCTGAGATTCCGATAAGCTTTTTAAAGGAAAAGCTCTCTTTCTCTATATTGTTAAGAATATCTTCTCTTTTGCTTTGGTTTCTTGTTTTAAAACTCATGCAAGTGGGCCTCTTCAAATGATCTCCACCCTTTTGTTGCAAAACTTGCGCAAAAGCTTGGACCCTTTTCTATTGCTTTTTACATCCGCTCGCTTAGAGCGCCAACTTAGTTGAGCTGTTACTAGTTTTGTAACCAAGGCTCCAGTGGTTGCCATGTAGCCCCCTCCAGTGGTAACGTTTTTTTAAAATGTCTAAATTGGATGAATATTTATACACTTTAGTTTGTGTCATTGTGGTTTGTTTTTTATCCTCTTTACCCTATAGGCACAGCTGTTACCCTACTAACCCCCTAAATTGGACATTTTTTTTATATTGTATGAACTTGGTGAAATTTGGACAGTTTGTATGACATATCATTGTGGTGTGTTGATCGCTGTGTTTTTTTCAAAAGCCCATTTGTACATAATTCATGGTACCCTACAACTAATCTACATTTTTGCATGTTTGGGGACCCAGGCGTTTCTGCCTGCAGAAACAATCATGTCAAAAAAGCTTGGATATGTGTGGGACCCAAGAATATAACCTTTTTCAAATTGAGTAATATGTTTATGGAATGGCAATATGGTGAAAGCCACCCTTCTAGTTCCATTACATGTTTCTTTCTTGCTGATATAAAGTGATGAATTTGTTGAAAACAAGCATATTTGAATTTTTATCACACCTTCTTAAATTCGCCTTCTAGTATCAGGTTAATGAATCTAATTTGTGCTAATTGTTGTCACTTACTAAGCTTCAAAATGATAAAGAAAATGGATTAAAAACAACCAGTAAATCATAGCAGTTTTTTCTGTTCATAAGTTGTTATGAATCTTGCCTAAAAATCTTTTATTTTGCTTTTCAATGACTTTTTAATGTTTGTTTCATATTACTGTTTTCTGCAGGCTTCATCTATGTCACTGGAGGAATTCGCTTTAGTGAAACGCTTTCAAGTTGTGAAAAGTTTGATATCAACAACAATCAGTGGATGCCGATAAATGATATGTTGCATGAAAGATATAGTCATGGGACTGTGGTACATAATGGTAAAAATTCTAGAGTAAAAAGTAATTTTGGCTTATATTTTCCCATGTTTTGTTAAATAAAAGTATTTATGTGTTTCAGATTTCCTTTATTGCATTGGCGGCCAGGATCAAAATACTGCACTCTCGACATGTGAGCGATATGATGTGAAAAGTGGAAAATGGAATGAAATTGCTCGCCTTAATCAAGCACGATGTTACGTAGCAACTGTTGAGCTAGATGACATGATATGTGCAATAGGTATGTATTGAAATTTGTACTTTTTTTACTGCCTTGTGTTGGGTACGTTTCTTGCAAATGTTTGAAACAAAGCAAATAGCAGGATTTCAATGTATTTCCAGACAGGATACAACAGGATTGTACTTTTTTACACTGGGACAGTTTTTATAAGGTTCCCCTTTCAATGTAGACATATATTGTTTTAACTCTGCTCCTTTTTTCAAATGCTGGTTTGTTTTCATATTTTTTTTTAGAAATGACATTAGAAAAGATGTGTTTGGGTAACACAAATGTATTCCTTCCTTTTCAAAAAAAATTTCTGAATGTAAACTGACTATTAACACCACTACCAAGAAACAATTATGTTTTTAAATGGTAAGGAGGGACCCAGTACAATATGGGGTATGCCACTTTTTTCAATAATTTTTGTTTAAATTTATACTTTTACATATTTTTTCGTGTGTTTCTATTTTGTGCAGGAGGTTTGGGAGATGATGGTGACAGACCGGTTTCAACAGTTGAAAGATACTGCCCAGGATTAAATCAATGGGAGTATGTCACAGTACTTCAAAGTGCAAGCACCCTTTGTTTCGCTTGCGTGGTTGGGAACAAAATCTTAACTGTTGCAGGGTAAGATTCTTGTTTGTAATGGTTGTTATTTGCTTTTTACACTTTAAACAAAGTTGGCTGTGCATGACCAGAATTAATACCAGGCCAACAATTTTTTAACGACTGCTTGGTTTAAAACACATGATGCAATTAACACCAAATTTGCAAACCGCAACACCAGAGCTACATAAAGCTATTTTGTCACTCTGCTATGGCTCCCACAACTTTTTCATTTAATGTAAAAAGCGTTTTAGCTGTTGACGTTCCAAATCATACAACATTTGTTTCCCCACTTTGCACTCAT
Organism: Phallusia fumigata; assembly: GCA_008931825.1. Lineage (NCBI taxonomy): Eukaryota > Metazoa > Chordata > Ascidiacea > Phlebobranchia > Ascidiidae > Phallusia > Phallusia fumigata. The sequence goes on from QXVZ01032398.1 coordinate 47,325, forward strand.
TGGTTGAATAGTTGGCAAAAATGCCATCCCAGATATTTGACCCTTGACTGACAACTTATCGACACTATAGCCCTGAGTTAGTTAAAAGGTGTTGGAAATTGGGCCCTTTCCATGCTGAAGGTTGCGGTCATGGCCTTTAGGATAATAAAGAACTGATAATATAACTGCTAACAAATGGTCCTTCTAGCAGTGGTGAGGATAAATCAGTTCATGTTTATGAACCAACTTCTGATGTTTGGACAAAATGTTTCAAAATTGAGAAAGCAGTCACTGCTGCAACTGTGGTTGCTTTGTAAAACATGTTTATCCAAATACAACTGTAATATATGCAATTTAAATGTGCAGTTCATGCCACTGTAAATATGATGCTACCATACTGCTTTCTACTTTAAATCTATTTTTGACAAGATATTGTTTTGCACAAACTAATATGCAACATTTTTTAGATTTGCTTCGCCGAAACTGTGAATCTTTTGTTAAATTTTTATTTTTAATAAATCACCATTTTAGCTTGTGACTAAATTTGTATAGCTCCTTCCCTTTGACTTTGCTTTGGACTTAATAAACATAAATCATATGTGCCTATCATTTGCTATGGATAGTTAACTTCCTGTTTTAATTTTTTACTCTTTACATGGTGTAAAAATGACAGCATCTGTCTATTTGCTATTCATTGTGGGATCATTATACAGAACTAATAATATAATTAACTATGACCCAACCTACAAACATTAAAATACTAGTACAGCAAATATTGCACCACAATGACATGTTATACAAACTGTCCAAATTTCATCCAATTCGGAGATTGTTTAACAATTTGACCCATTTTATGGGGTTAGCGGGGTAACTATTGGGGCTATGAGGTCAAACGAAACTGATGACACAACTCCATGACCACATCTACCAGCAGTGAAAGTTTCATCCAAATCTGCCAAACATTTCATGCCAAAGTGCAGGGAAATATTTCACCCTTTTGGGGGCTAGCGGGGTATAACCATTGGGGTTATGGAGTCAATGGAAAAGGACGACACAACGCCTTGGCCAAATCTACCAGCTGTGAAAGTTTCATCCAAATCCATCAAACATTTCATGACAAAAGTGCATGGACAAGCTGCAGGGGACAAAAAAGAAAAAAACAAAAACAGAGTGAAAACAATGTGTCCCCTGCAGGAAGGGGACCCATAATAAACATGTAGGATGAATGTTTTTTGTGCCTTGGTTTCCAAAACCCTTGGATGGTTCCACATTCCATGATTGCCAGCACAACTTATATCTAATAAATCAACAAGGGTCACCTTTCCAATGAAATGCACTACACACAATTTCTTTGCCAGCTATAACAAATTGTCAGAAGATAGTGGCAAGTTGTAGTGGTGTACATTGTGTATTTTAGCATCTTTAGTACCTAACAGCTTTTTTAATAACCTATCAAATACTGGGACACAGTGGGTACAATAAAAGCTAGTTTGCGTAGACCAGTATCCCAAAAGAATTTGGTTGTTTTCATTAAACCTATAACAACCAAATTTTGCTGTAACACAGTTTTATTACTTTTTTTATTGTTCCGCAATAACTTGAAGAAATATACACCAAAAATTGTTAAAAAGCAAGAGATTTGTGTGGTAGGAAGTACACTAGTCATTTAGGAAATGCATTGGGAGTGATTTTTTTTCCATCTTTTGTTTCTCACAGTGATTATAACCATGTAACTTTTTTCTAAAAGATAATATGTGAAGCAGGCCACGCTTCAAATATAAAAAATTATCTTGAAATCGTGATTAAAACAAAGTAAACAAACCAGAAAAAAAATACAAGTGATCAATCGCAAATAGAGAACAAAACAGATTATTATTCTATGCCTATTTATTTTAAAGAGAGAGACAATAAAATGTCAACAGAATGTTTAATCAGTGCAGTACTTGTTTTGGTGTTAAATGTACAATTAATGTGTCAAACAAGCTTTTGTGTTGTTTGTAAAGTTTACGTGTGCATACCTTTTGTTTCATACAGTTTTCTAAGTTTTCAACTGGAATAGCAGTTGCATTTAGGTCATTACAACTAATATATACCCAAAAAATTGTAACACAATTAAAAGGCAACAACAGTCGCACCATAAACTGGTGCATCAGTTTCGAATGCATTTGTCCAAACATCTAAAGTTGGATTGTAAACTTCAACTAAGTTCAGTTTATTCCATTTGCCATCGCTGAAAAAAGAATCAATGAATAAATCTTAAAACAGCAACTAGTAGAGCAAGTAGTGGATATTTTCAATTTTTTGCACCCAAATTTTGTTTTACTAAGCTTTATTAAATTACCAAACATGGTTTTGTAGTATTTTACACATACACACAAATATATATATATATTTAAATGTGTATTAATTTTAATGCTAATGGGAGAACATATAAATACGCTGTTGCAACCAGGCATTGTATGAATTTATGCAGGCTCTTTGGCTTACTGACGTTTAATTTAAAGGAACAACACCAAATGAAAAAAATTTTCATCAGGTTTGTTTTTGCATTGGTCCAATCTAAAACTCTAAACTTATGTAATATTTGTTTATTAGTTCTGGACTGGCCAAAAAAGTTTTTTAAAGCAACATACTTTTCTTATTTAACCTTTTAGCATATCACCATCAGTAATACATTACCCTGGAAGTATTAGTAATCATGGCAACCATTTTAAAAGTGCCGGTAATCTGTTCACCTTTAAATTTAGAACATAAAATTATAAGTTTCTATGGTTTGTTACGAGCCACCTTCCAAAGAGAACAAATGTTGATTTACTCTGTTTTTCTGTTTAATTATGGTTTGTTTACATGTTTTGGTCAAGAAAGAGTCCTGGCATTCTCCATATTGTCATGATACATATTGACTCCTTTAAATGATTTTCCAAATATATCAATTCCTATTGTGACAATGATTTTTTTATTATAACTAGAGAGGTGGCATTCGGCAGTAAACGTAAATGGCTGCAGAGCTTGAATGCCTGAAATAGCGCCACATATTGGAATGCAAGGGTGTATCGAGATTAAAGCACATCAAGATTAAATGCGCTGCAGATGCATGATCATTACAACATGTTGCGCCCGGATGCTCTTGGGGAGGTTTCAACCTCAAACTAAAATAAGCTTAGGTTTAACTGTACAACAGCAGGGCTATTGTTGCATATTTTGTTTTTCATGTTAAACAAAGTTATTTAGGTTACCTGAACACAATCACAGCTTAATTGTTACAAGCCAAATGACTCTCTAGCATCCCCAAGTTAACGTTTGCTTTTTGCGTCAAGCAGTGGTCTGATACCTACCGCTGAACTGTGACCTGTCCAATCACTCCTTCCACATTGCATTTTCATTCAGGGCAAAACAGCAAATTTCAAATTTAAGTTTGTATTCTAAATTTCAACACATTTGGTTGATATTTCTAACAACCAAACTCTTATTTGGGGCCGTAAACAAAACAAAAATTTTGTTTGGAGGATGGTAAGTCAATCGATTGTAAACTGGGGTGAAACTTCACAACATCATTGCACGTGAAAATAATTTGGAGGACTCTTTCTTGGTCAAAGCAGGTAAACAAACTGACAAGAAGGGCCCTTTGAAGGGGGATCCATAATTATTATATCCTACCCTCCACCAATGACAAAGATTTTGTTGCCGATCACACAAGCAGACAAACGGCGTCGTGCAACTTCAATTGATGCTACCTTCTTCCATCTGTTTATTTCTGGTTTGTATTGTTCCACTGTTGACAGGTTATTGTCACAACAGCCTCCTGTTAAATGTAAACATAAATTCAAAAACCATAAAATGCCCAAAGAGGGCATCTTTCAACCAAATCACTTGCGGCATCTTGGCAATACATCTAATAAATCATGTTTCGGCACCATATTTGTAACCAAGGTTTCAAGTGAAGGATTTTTTGGAATTAGATTTTGGCTGGCACAAGTGTTGTGTAATGGTGGTGACCTGCATTGGCCTTTAGTGGCTGGTGACTTTTAAGCCAGTTCGCCCACCAAGAAATTAACATTAATATTTTTCACTGGCATTTGCCTTAGATGGAAATAGGTGAAAACAAAACGAACCAAGGAAGTCAAAATCAAGGTCATTGTAACTACTTGATTTTAATTCATTGTAACTAGTTTAAATAAAAACCTAATTAAATGAAAATTTCTCATAACACCATGATATTTTAATGCTTTTTAAGCTTTGAGACTAAGGTCAGTTTTTTTCTGGTGCTTAATTATGCATACTCTTTTATACACCATAATTTGGACAGAAAAGAGTTGCACCTTTGACCTAAAATTTGTCACAACCTAAATGAAGCCACAAAAGGTGTTTACCAATTGCATAGATATCTCCATCCAGTACCACACTTGCCAAACCCCATCTAGCTTGGCTTAGAGGTGCGATCTTATTCCACTTTCCACTTCTAATATCATAATGCTCACACAAAGCCAATGGTTTGCTGTCATCCCAACCACCAATGCAATAAAGTGAATCTAACACAAAGAAGACAAACTTAAATACCAAGCAGTACTGTTTTGCAGACATTATTTTTTAAACAAATTCTGCAGTGTGCATGTGCAGTCAACAGTCCAAGACATTTTTATAACATACTTTAAAAACCTTTTGCAGCAGCACCTTTACCCATTTTTTGTACAAAACCAGACTGACCATGACAAACAACAGTTCCATGATTGGCCCTTGCATGCAACATATCCTTTATCCTAATCCACTTGTTGTTGTAAATGTTAAATTTTTCACAACTTGATAATTTTTTCCCATTGTTATACCCTCCAGTGACAAAGATTTGCTCTGCATAATTGTAATAATTGCTAGATTTATAAAAATTTTAATGTGCCTGATGTAAAAAAAAACATTATTATTTTATTGTATTGAGTCAGTTTTATTTTTCAACTTATTCTGCAGTTAAGTAGTGTTTTGCGTTATCATGCGACTTATGTTTTTCATTGATCATGTGCAACTTTTTCATAGAAATATACATTTTTAGGTGTTTAACATAAATATTTTTTATGTCTAACAATATGCAGTTGATACAAGAACTGTCAAACATCTTTTCCTATTATTTAGTGAGTTTATGACACAAACATGTAAATGGTCAAAGTTAGGAACATTTAGTCTTAAAAATGGATATGGGGCGATTTGTCTATTGTTACATCATGTTAGTGTGATAACAGCGGACCATGTTAGACGTTAAAATCACTTCAGGCATCTGCACATGAAGATGAACACTACACCTTTTTAGATGTTCATTTAGGCATAAACCTATCCTGTTTAATGCAAGTGTGACTTACAAATCTTTATTCTTTTTGACTAATAGCCAAAATAGCGTTACTGGTTAAACTAAAATCCAATTGACCATGTCAACCCAAGTGGTTGTTTTAATAGTAAAGATCAAATAGTCATTCGTTTAACAGGCATTATATGCTCTCTACAACAACCACCTTGTTGTGGCACACCACTTAGAAGCAACACACAGTCGCCACATACCAGTAACACCATTGTTACAGAAAAAGGATTTTTGATTGAAAAGAGTTTTGAGTTTTGAAATTGAATAATATATAAGCAACAAAAAATGCAGATAAATTTATTATGTACCACCTGTAATGTCTTTGCATACCACTCTAAGTGACCACTGCACTAGACATATACTTTTGCAAACTTTGTGTTACAAACAAAATCTACCTTGAATTAATCCTGATCTACAATCATCTCGGGCCTCCAACATATCTGGAAGTACCACCCAACTTGTTCGTTTGTTTATATCCAGCATTTCACAACTTTTTAGAGGATTGTCACCAGTGTAGGTTTCAGCACCTCCAATTACATAAACTGTACTTCCACTTTTGACTGAAGTCGCCCCACAGCGACCCACATTGAGTTTCTATTCAAACAAAAACTTAGAATTTTTTCTCGGCAAAGGTAGCAACAAAACTTTAAAAAAATGTTGTTAGCAACTCACATGCTTCAAAGGGACATCTATTTAAGATGTTAGTTTGAATTGAGTTACATAGTTACCTACTACCTATAGTTCAACTACATGATGGTAAATTAGGTGTTCAGTATGAAATACATGGTAACTGTGTTTAGTGCCGCTGAGAAACAATCTTGAAGTAACACATGTATTGCCTTTTAGACACATAAAATCAGTGATGCTGACAATAGACATTTGTACATGTATTAAAATATGCTTTTCAGGCGATTTTGCAAAAACAGACACACCAAAATGACCCTTTCCAATTTGTTCAAAAAAATAAGCTGAAATACACAATAAAAGATGAAAAGTTACTAAATTTTTTGACACCCTAGACTTGTGGAGGTATGCGAAACAAAACAAACAACTTTGCAATGCAGTTTATAGGCCCTTGCCAAGTCAAACAACCAGAATACTTGATACCAACAATTGTTTCTTTTATGTTTGCCATTAAAAGTAAAGTGCTAAAATTGCTAAAAACCACACAACAATGAGCAAAAGCTCATGGAGTTAATACAAGAACCATTAAACATATTTTACCAAAAATTGGTGAGTTTATGACACAAACATGTGAATGTCAAAGTCAAGAACATTTAGGCTTTAAAAAATAGATATTGGGTGATTTATCTATTGTTATGTCATATTAGTGTGGTAATACCTGACCATGTTAGACTTTAAAATCACATTAAGCATCTAAAGATGTACACTACACCATTTCAGATCTTCGTTTGGGCATAAACCTATCCTATTCAATGCAAGTTTGGGAAACCTTGATTCTTTTTGACTAATAGCCAAAATTGCGGTACTGGGTTTACAGTTCACATGGCTGACCCAAGAATTCTGTTGGTCGGAGTTGATGCATCTAAACCATGTCTAGTCAAGCATGCTTAAAGTATTGTAATGTCATAATGTACAACCTTGGAATTGGTAAATTTTAACGTACATCGCAACTTACCAACTATTGCACGAATTTAAGAAAACACCTCATGCAAAACATGTATAAACTGTAAGCATTTCTTTAAATGTTTGACCCAGCACCACATACTATTCCACTGGATACCAAGTTTTTAAGCAGAAACGATTTCTGGGATGTATGACAAATTGATCCAAAAATATTGTATCCAATTGGTCAAAATTTTTACAAATCGACCAAGTCAACAACAAACAATCTTACTGGAAACTGCTTTGCCTGCTTTGTTTTGACATCATAAACAACGCAATCTTGTTCTGAATCTTCTCCACCAATCACAAGAAATTTTGGGTTTTGGGCTGCAAAGTCAAAATTTTATGAATGGATTTGGTACATCATGTGTTAAAGCAATAAACTACCACTACCTCTTTTGTTCATTTTAAGTGAAGCTTGGGCAAACAAGTTGATACAAACCAAACTTTTTTTCACCATGTTCTGTAAATAAACCTTGTGATGCTGACAAATCAGCAAACGTAAATAAAAAAGCTTCAAATCATTTAGATTTATAGCAATATTTTATGCGAAAATACAGCAAATTCATCAAATTGCAATTTAATACACACTATTACCCAATTTGAAAAGCGATCTGCAGGCAGAAATCCATGGGTTAAAAGTTTTAGATTAATTGTAGGGTACCAGGAATATATGAACAGCACAGTATCGGACAGTTTTAATTAATTTTGCATAAGTTTTAGATTATGATAGAACTAGAAAGACATGGTAATGACGGCCCATTCACAGACTGCAATCGGGCCACATCTAATCGATGTGCCACACTTAAACAGACAAGTTGAATTTTTACCTCCTCATAAACTTCATTCAAAAAGTCAACAGACATTGAAGCAAGGTCAAGTAGTGGGAAAAGATCCACAAAAAATTTCTCCCGTTGAAGAGGGTTATGATTAACCCATTGTACAATTCCACTAAAAACAGTTTCCTCACAATTCTGTGTACAGTTACAATTAAAAGTCAACATTAGACCAACTAGGATGGCATTCACCACATTATTTTTCAAAAATATTTCAAAAAGATACTGATAGTATTAGCAATAACAGACATTAAAATGTCGCTGCAAACCAATAGGCATATGATCACGTGTCAGGCCACTTGGATCACTTCGCCACCCCAAACAAAATATATTTGCTGAAAATCAACGCCTCCCCACACAAGAAAAGTTGTTGGTAATACAATTTTAACTGTGCTTGCACATCTTTGATGCTGGGATCTACCCTGAAACTTTCATCCAGGCCAATAGTAACAGCACACTCATATATGATTCACAGTATGCCAGGCCTGCAAGAGGCGTTATACCAAACCATCCGTTGGTCTTTCATGCATTTTCATTCTGCAATGCATACACTAGAAAAATCTAGCCTGCGCTGGGATTTAAATCCCCTAACTGCACACAAGCATTTCATTTAAAGTTAAGTATCATGGCCAATCTGGCAATCCCCTACCAGAAGCCAAAATGTGCCCATTGCTGCAGGCAGGTGTCTGTGATTCGACTTTCCGCAGGCTTACCAATAAATTTGTGAAGGTTATATGCCACTACCGGATAGCCTGTCGTTGGTTCGAACCCCACTGCAGGCTAGCCCATGCCCTGCTGAATAAAAATGGCGCAGACCTGGCGTACTGTAATTTATACAATTTCACTAATACACCTCAAAAAATGGCACACTACTATGACACAATCCAAAAACTTTAGGGTTAGGGTTAAACATTAAACACAGAAATTGATGCAGCAAAATAGCATAAAAAATTTGACCCATTTTAGGTGGCTAGTGAGTAACAGGTGGGGTTATAATGTCAAATGTATGAATCAACCAACCACAAAGACCCAATACAAAGTCTATTACCATTTTATGCCATTTGGAAATATATACAGCAAAGATCAAATCTGCAATGAGTCCTAATTTGACAAAAATTACTATCTTTTTAACAATTTGATCCATTTTAGAGGGGGCTATCGGGTTGGCGCTAATGGGTAAAACTCACTTCCATTATCAAATTTTTCACTTATAAGCAAGTCAAACCACAGGTGGTATGTTCATTACTTAGCATAGTAACACATTACTGTGCCATTGACAAATTGTGTATATAATTCACACTGAACTCATTTCAATGGTGGAAAACACTTTATTTTTTTGGTCTAACATATGGGGCTATGGACCGTGTTCAATGCTTTGTATGCAATCTGTATGTCTGTCTAATGCGCTAAGTGAAGGTGAAATTAAAACCAGTGTATCATAAAGCTGTGTGGAACATTGCAATCTATTTAAGTTACATTACAATGGCGATGGTACGTCACAATGCAAAGTTTGCTATTTAAAAAGACTGCAATCAATCCTGGCCTTTTGTAATATGTGAGAATATTTTTCGAAAATTATGACTTTTTAACAGAATAGTGCATGTAATCAGACCCCTTCAACTCCTAATATTTTTGACCTGTATGGCCTTCAAACAAGAAGTTCAAAATGGGTAAACCCAAACTTTCAAAATTCGTTTCAATTCCTAAACTACCAACTAAAAAATGAAATGTAGGTAATTTACTTTAATAAATATAGCGGTTTTTTAAACTTCACAATTTGGGGTTCTGTAGATCTCCCCACCAGCAAATTGGGGTGAAATGTTATCAGTGCACAACTTCAGATGCCTATTCACATGAGTAGACTGCATTAACCTGGTTTTAGATCAGTGATGACTTCTGCGGTAAATTGGCAATGCCTACTAACAGAAGCATAGCAAACCTGTAAATTTCATTACGTTTTCAAACCAGTATCTGTGATACATTGTAATTTTAGTGACAATTTTTTACCTTTAGCTATGCTAAATATAACCTTTTGCTATGCTAAATCATATTTACCAAACTTGTTTTCTCAGATAATAGGGTTACAGTACAAAGTGCGTGCTTCTTTTATTGCCTATGATACATACATATAAACAAAGAGGGCTGTTTTCAAGACTAATCAAGATAACATGGTTTGTTGTGGTTAAACTAAACATTTTAAACAAAAGATAGTAAGCACCATATGTATCATCGTTTCAAATCATTTCAAACTTTTTTTGTAACCCACAGTGCATATTTTGGGGCAAATGGAGTGTCAAACAGGTAGTGAAAAAACAGGAAAGAATATGATTTTCACTGTATCGTTATTAGTAATGAAATCCAAAATAAACTTACCTGATGGTAAAAACATACAAGATGAAACAAAAACGTACTTTATTTCTTTGTTTGAGAATAGCACACACATTATCAACATCAAGTTGTTTAAAATCATCATGCTGTATAACAGATTCCAAGTTTTTCGCAATTGTCTGGTTTGTTTTGTCAACTAAATCACCCAGATTGTATCGCTGAGCATAAGCTCGAAGTTTCAAGCAATTGTCTGCTGATACAACTTGAAGAAGAAAGGCATTGCACTTTGCTTTGAGAACTGAAAAGTAAACAGTATGTTTCAATAATCTGATTCCTAAGTTCATGCCTTTTTAGCTGCATGTATTGTTCTGTTCTCTTTACACGTTTTCTTCCTTTTTTTTAAATTTTATTTAACTTTTTTGTCTAATTTCTCTCATTAACCAGATTACTGAATACTGAGTAACCAGAGTTGATAATTGCCTTTCCGATCCTTATGATCTAATGTGCACTAATAAACAGTTTTGGGCATTTTTATTCGTGTTCATCCTTCTGGCACTTGAAATTATCCAGCAGGGTTGCTTTTGGTGGTTTGTTTTCCTGTCGAACCCCTTTTTTGGTAGTTAGCTTACTCTCGGCTGGTCTCACCAACATCTGACCCCCAGTCATGTTTTCTAATACTGCACCAAACTCGCTCTTTTGTGAGCCCTGTTGCATAACGCCTCATAATTATGGTGTAGCTGCAGCACATTCAACCTCAAATTGTGCCCTTAATCTTTTGCACCTCACAACATTATAATTACCTTGGATTTCAGTGTATTCCGCATCATCCAAAATATCCAATATGTTTTCCTCAGTAATTTCAATTTGACCACAGTAAATAAACTCAATAATATTTGCAAGTCGTTGATGTGGAATTTGTTGCATTTTAACAGTGCCTTCGTACTTCTCTTTCATCTGAAAAAGAATTTCAAAATTTAGAAGTTGAGTAAAAAATACCTTAATCTTTTTGTGCAAAACATGATAATGAACATGAAAATTTTTAACATTTTTACTCTCAGGGTAAATGAAAAATAAACAACACAATGTTAAAAAGTACCAATGTGCTGTACCTAGTCAGTATGTTGTAAATTTATACCCCTAAAGACCAGTCCTGCCAGATGTAGAGTCCATTTGCTATCCTACCACCTTTCTGAGTTGTTTAAAAACTATGTACACCCGGGCCATGCAGTATAGCAGCATGTTCCAACCACTGCATGCCTAGCCCTTGATTTTGCAAGCTATTTTAAAGAAATAAACAACATAAAAGGTTGTAAATGACATTTAATTATATATAACAAGGTATCATTATGCACAACAAAGGGCTATCTACAATTAAATTTATCTGTTCTTTGGCTAATTTAGTAGTTAACTTTTGCTTGGCTAACCAGTGATGTGGCATTTGGATGGGGACCCATAAATGAATTTTTAACATTGTTTTAGTGCACCCTAAAGTGTATCATTATACTTGAATGTGTTTCACTTGTCTAAAAGTTGCAATTGCGGCAATGTCACTGACAATAAAACACAAAATTTAGTGCATTTCTGCAAATATCTAAAAGATTCTGGCACATGCTGACATATAGGTATATTTCTACATATATATATCACCAGCATGGCTGAAGAATTCACCTCAATAATGAACAATTACATTGGCACACAAAGTTTGGCACAAAAAACAAACCTATCACTGATACTGGATGCTAAATTTGAAATAAATTTATTATTATCAAAAAGGTATTCAACAAAAAAGTAATATAATTTTAGTTAATTTTACATAACTTGTAATTTAATGATTGAGTTAATTGTAACATTATCTGAAGAAAATAGAACGACACACCGCCATAGGCGCCAACTTTCGAGTTTTTTCGGGCATGCTAAATTATATGGCGTCACAAAATGTTATGCATGACAACAGTCCGCTGTAAACTTGGTATTTCTTTCCCGCCAGACTGGCTGTTGTATCACAGACTCACTATGACATCACTATCCCCTTTTCTTCCCTCATGTTTTATGGTTTCTTGCTGGAATGCGAACAATTAACCAGTTGTGGGACAATCATGGTGGGAAAAAGTGGGAAAATGGGGAAGCTCCTTCCCGGGAAATTAGTCCTACTCACAGGAAATTTTTTTGTTTTTATAACATCTATTAGTTTAATATTCCTGTTACATATAGGAACTTTGCAGAAAATTGGTGGGAAATATTTGTTGGCTTCTAGGGAAATTTGCATTTTTTCAAACCCTGGAGACAATAATTGTGATTGAGCTCAGTGGCGTTTGTTATGTATGGTTTAAAGTTGAAAAGAATTTCTCAACAGTTAATAACGCATGACGAACGTTTGTCAGATTCTTTGGTCAGAAGTTCATGATTACTTAAAATACTGCAACATACTTGGGATGGTTACTTACCTCAACAGTAAACATCCTTCTAAAGAAGTTGGAAACGAGCATCACCACACTTTTGTGAACTCGAAATTGCTTTCCCTCCGANTCTTTAAACTTTAGTTCACTTTTTATTTCATATCTCGTTAGTACACACATATAAGAGTTGGAAACTGTTTTCAGAAGTTCGCCTTCATGAACGGAAAGTGTTTTAGTTCTTCGTCAAAGTTTTTGAAAACCGCATAGGCGCATAGTGCGTATAATCAAATATTCGAGCCAGATACCCCCCCTGGGGTACAAATTTCTTCAAATTAGACTCATTTTTTTGTATGTGGTGTTTTTCTGATTTTTGTTTGAAATAATGTTTTAATTTTTGAATTGTTCCGAAATATTAACACATTTTATTTTTGGAAACACTGTTCTGAATAAGCTTTGTTTTCCGTGAAGTGACATGTGCTATTATTTCGGCGAAATGACTCTTGTTTACCATGGATGCCAAACCTATTGTCATGGTTGAGCGCTTCTAGTTGTCGCCAGTAAAACTGAATGCTGCGTAACCCGCTGGACGTCTGATTTTTGTTCCGGTTGCGTAATATTTTACTCGATTTGGCTTTCCCATAAAACTTTATGAGGTATTAGAAACTACCTATCCTCCTAGAAGTCGCAGTTAGTTTTCCTGCAGAGGAACTGTTTGTCGTGTTGTTATTAAAGGAAGACTTTGGAGAGGTGGCAAGGTGGAAAGTACAAAAAAACTTTTTGCTCCCCAGAAAGCACACAAAACTCTCTGGTAGTGGACTGGAAAATGTTCAAATGAGTACGACAGTGAAGAAATATGAAATAGTTTCTCTTTTTCCTCATGTTTGCACGAGGTGTGAATCTTTTTTTTAATCTTTGGTCACCTTCAAGTTTGACATCCAAGTGTATTTTGCAGTGGTTGCAGTGGTTTCTGCTGTTTACTATGTAAAAAAATTGATCCCGGCATATACGATTTGTCGAACAAGCACTAATTTAAACAAATGCGATTGTATTAATTTGGAGTTTAGTTGTGCTATCCTAATGGTAATGCTTAAAACATTTTGCGACCAAAAGCATTTGGCCATGACATCCTAATATCCAAGTAAGTATGAGCGGCGGTGAAATCATTACGTAGGCGGTGAAAAAAATTTATTTAAATTTTGCCGCAGTCCGGCCAAGCCTGCTTGAAATTCGCACAACAATCGATGAAATGAGCAAGGAGCATCAAAGGATCAGCTTGAAGCCGGCATTAGGAGTCGCCCTTGAATTCTGTGTCCGACAATTAAAAAAAAACTCAAGCCCCGGAGTAACATTGCACAGAACGTACAAAATCGACCGAACAAACTATAAGAAAGCAAGATGCATGAAACATTTAGGAAACAAGCATATCGCGATGTCGCAAAAAACTCTGAACAAGTTTACCTCACGGTCTTCCACACCTACGTAACACGGGGCCTCTGTAAGTAGGCTACATTAGTAGTTTTGTGTAAGTTTCGGGGCTCAATTTATGTTTGACCGATTCTCAAGTCAAGTCTCTAGGAGTCCGAGTCTCAAGCGCAAGAAACTTTGGGCGTTTCCAAGCATTATGATTAAAAGCGCTGTTTAAAAATTAAACCAACACTAGTTCATAAAATGATTTAAAATTATGAAAACATGTACCACAACTTCACTGCGTAAACAATTGTGGTAAAGTAACTGCATGATACTTATCATTTGGCCCTAAGGTTTCCATTCATTTAAAACTAACAACAAGAACGCGTCACTCGGTCGGTTTTAAACAAAAAGAATTTTCGTCGGTTACGACATTTTGAATAAATATTCATATAAAATAGACATCACACATTTGGTGCCACTGCCTCGAGTTTCCACAACATGGTATCATGGGAGTTTTATTTTATTGGCAACGAATTTTAACAAACCTACTATCCGAGTTAACTACATACCAATTCCCAAACACAACAAAAGTTAATAAGGCCAGTAACGTATATACCAGTATAGTATATTTTGGCATAACATTAGTGGATTTGCATAGAAATGTTAAACACCTTACTAAGAGATTACATGACAACATCAATGCCACACCCAAAACTTTATGAAGCCAATAAATTTAATTGACCAAAAGCATTACAAGCAAAAACAAGAGATCGTCTCAACATAGTCAATAAAAGAAAATCTTACAAAAACCTTTTTTCCCTGTATCAATAAACAATTTTCACTAAAATCTTGTGGAAGACAAACAAATAGTTTAAAACAAAGGCACCATAAAACATTGAATTACAATACCATATCAAAGGACATGATTTACCTAAAAATTATCATCCCTCCTTTTATGTTATTCTTTAACTGATTGCACCAACCTTGAATAGCTTCTTGTTTATACACTTTTCCAACAAGTGCCTATTTTTCTATTTCTAAACAGTAATGCAAACTGCAGCATAGCAAGTGTGTTGAATTTCAAAACAAATATGCACATTTAAATTCCAACAACAGCTGCACCATAAACTGGATTTTCAATGTTAAAAACTATTGTCCAAACATCTGAAGTTGGATCATAAACTTCTACTGAATTCAAATTTTCTTCACCATCATATCTGCAGAAGAGATGAATAAATAGTTATATGCAACATAATAAAATAAAAACTGTTCATTTTAGTGGTTTTCGATGTGTCACTATTTGCTTGGGGTTTATGTTTACATTTATAAAGTTTCATACTTAACACAAAATAAAAAACAACAGCTTTACCCTAATGGCATACAATTATCTAAATATGAAGAAAATGTTTACACCATAAAACATTAAAAGGCTTAGCAAGTTCAGAGACAATTTTACAATTTACAACAGAAACCAGTTGCAAATCTCACCCTCCAATAACAAATATTTTGTTTCCAATTACACAAGCAGATGCATATTCACGTGCATGTTGCAGTGATGCAATATTCTCCCATTTGTTTGCCCCAGGGATGTATTTTTCAACTGTTGACAGAGTTGTAAGACCATCTGTACCTCCTGCAACAGAAGCACCAAAAACTTCACCCAAATGTGTTTTAGACATCTTAATTTTTGGGATTGTTTATTGAAATTCTTTATGATAGCAGAAATAACATGTTTTAATGGAATATGTACAAGCCAAAAATTACCGAATTAAAATCTGTGATAGGCCAAGCCAATACCTTAGGAAGCTTTAGTACTCTAACGCACCTGCCTCCCAGTTAAAAAAAATCACCAAATTTAGGACTACCATCTCCTTCAGCCCCTATACCAATAGCAATAACAGAGGTCATTTACCAATAGCATAGATGTTTCCATTCAATACAACACTTGCCAAAAAACTTCTTGCTTGATTCATCGGTGCAATCTCACTCCATTTTTCACTCGTCATGTCGTAACATTCGCAAGTAATTATTGATTTCCAGTCATCAACATCTCCATCATTATTTTCACAGCTGTCATTTTCTTTATCTCCCTCATCACTTTTATCTATGTTATTATCTTCATCTCTCTCATCTACTTCATCGTCTTCACCTTCATCATCATCATGTTCATATCTGTCATCATCTATACTTTCACCTCCAATACAATACAGTAAATCTGAAAAAAGTATGTTAATTCCAACTGCCAGTTTTTTTTAATTTGAAATGATATTTTGGGTTAGACCAGTGTTCTGCAACCAGCAGATCCCCAGAAAGATTTTTTGGGTCCACAAGCTTTGTATGCATAAGAATAAAGTAATCTAGCAAAATGAAAATACCTGCTGTTATGGTCCAACTAAAAAAAGACAACTAATCAAGTGCAACTCTAAAAACCAAGCTACCAGTTATCACAAGATCTAGGCATATAAACGAACATGCTTGCCACTGGTTTTATTAAAGGGTTCCAAAGCTTTTAGCCAATTTTTTTAAAAGGTCACTGAAAAGGTGTCATACAAAAACCACTGAGTTATACAAAAAGGACAGATAGGCTTATTCTAAAAAACATGCTTAATTTTAAAAAACATTTTGCTTCTACAGCCCTGTTTGTATATTTTGAATTTAATTGTGATATAAAGTCAAGGGAATTTGATATAACTTGAATTTTAAGTCTCACAGCACTGCAACCAATTTTAGCGAAAATGGTATGACCTGCAACAAGTTAATGTAACATCTATATAAAGGGCATGGTAATTAAGGCAATACTGTTTCAAAACACACTTACTATTGCAAACTACAGTTTTATGGTGACATCTCGCATGCAACATATCACTTATTCTAGTCCACTTTTTGTTGTGGATGTCAAACTTTTCACATGATGACATTGCTTGGCCATTTGAACCTCCAGTTACATAAATGTGACCTGCAAAATTATTAGTGTATAGGATTTTTGTGACATCTGTATTATGTGTAATAAATTAGTGAGCACAACTCACAATTAAGAATAAATTATAAATTTCAACATTAGAAGAAGAACTAATGTGAGCAAACAAAATTACTCAGTGGGTCCTATTCAAATAGACCATTGTGTTACCATTGAGGTACAAGGATAGGCCAAAGCTGCAAGAGTTCTGTTTGGCCATGGTAATATGACAGCACACATAGGCAATTTAACAATGGATACTTTTTTTAAAAACTATAATTTTCCTGATTTAGACCTTTTTTATGCTTGTTTTTCGAACTCGCCAACTACAAAAAGAAAGTGTCAGTCAACACTTACATTGCCACTTTTTTGTTAGAATTTACGCTTATCATTATACAAAGTTTAGTAGATTCAGCAATGAGCATTATTTTTAATGCTAAGCCAAGCACTAAGCATTGACAACTGTGCTCAATACAGATTACTATTGGTTCTGACTCCGATCAGCCCATGTCATTACCAAACAAAATATACCTTGAAGTAATGCCGACCCACAATAACCACCAGCTTCAAACATATCTGGCATTGCAACCCATCTTGTTGGTTCATTCAGGTCAAGCATTTCACAACGTTTTTGAGGATTATCACCATGGTCAGTCCCCCCAATGACAAAAACGTTATTACCAATTATCACTGATGTTGCTCCATATCTACCTGCAATAAGTTTCTGTACAAACAAATGGGACTCTTTCAGTGTAAAAGTTTCTAGTAAACCAATTTCAATAAGAAATCCTTAGAAACATTTTTATTGGTATTTTCATCTATAAGAAAAGTATTTAAAAAAGCAGTTGAACAGTGTTGAGCTAATTTTAATGATTACTAATACCATTTCTAATTAGCTGGGAGGCAGGGTCTTAAAACTAGTACCAATCTGCTCACAAACTGCTTTATTCAAAACAATTTGTATTAAATGCTGACGTACAAACATAATTTGACTACAAGTGTCAAATTGTTGCATTCTACAAACAAGGTAAGCTGTATATCCATTATGAGAACTGTTCAATGGTCAAAAGATTACAACAACAAACTTACTGGAAGCTGTTTTGCTTGTCTGGTGATGACATCATATAGAACACAATCATGTTCTGTATCCTCTCCACCAATCAAAAGAAATTTGTTAGATAGATTGTTGCCTGAGGAATAAAATTAACAAATTAAAACTTTGTTAATAAACAAAAACAGCAAGTAATTACCACTGAAACGTTTGTTAATCCTCAGTGAAGCTTCAGCAAAGAGTTTTAAACAAACTATGTTGCTTTTCACCAAATTCTGCACAATAATAATTAAATCTCTATTAGTGGTAGAGAGCAAGCATCAAACAGTTAACCAAGTGATAAAGTTCCTTTTACAAGCAGTTGATAACTAGAAAAGTGACCCACACCCAAACAATAAAGATTGCTTTTCTTATGCCTAATTACTAAACACCTACATATTTAATCCCATCTTTGAAAGCAGTCAATAAAAGTTTTATGCTAACACGTACTGACAAATCAACAGTTGATTGGTCTCACACAATGAAAATTTGTACAGTCACTGGTTGAGGCACTGTTTTGTCGGCTATGCCTTTTTGCATAAATATTTAAAACAATAGTTCTGCTTTGTATGACTGACCATAACGTTTGTCACCGACTTGTTTAGTTAAATTGAAACAATTTAGCATCCCCACTTATCAACAAACGGGATCAACAATTTTTTTTTAAATTTTGTATGATCGACTTTTTAGAAATACAGTCACATTTACAACAAGAAATAAGATACCAGCCGTTACTGGTGTATCAAACATTTTTCTGCATACAATACACCCAGAAAGTGTTGGGTAGCACCAATCACAAGCACAAACTTATGATTTGGGGATCACTGAATATACAGCAGTTCAAACCTGTTAAATATACATTGGAAGTTCACAACATTGATTTCATTTTAATATGTAATGTATGGTTGTTAAGGGTGAACTATGTGTAGTTTTTATTGTATATCGCCAATCACCATGTTTTATTGCGTATTTTAATGGTTAGTTTTACCATTTTAACAGTTTTTTTACCTTTACAAGTAATTTGTATTGCTTTTTCAGTCATTCCTAATGATGACAACAGCGTTTGTGGAAAATGTTTTACACACAAGTATTGGCTTGTATCTTTTTGTATAGATAGAGTGGCTTGCAAAAAAATAATTTACTGTTGCAACTGTTTGAATTTGTATCAAAGCATATTGTTAGATGAATATTTTTCTATTAACAAGTATTTGGATTTCAAAATGCCAAACATAAACTATGTAGTAAGGTTCATATTCAACTTTTTCTTATACAGGTAAAATAACACACACCAACCTCGTTTAACACCACAGGTAAAAAGTCAACAGACATTGAAGAAAGATGCAGTTGAGAGAAAAGATTCACAAACAATTCCTCACGCTGAAGAGGGTCATGCTTAACCCACTTTACAATCCCAGTAAAAATAGATTCTTCACAATTCTGCATTTAATTCGGAATAAATCAATTGCACATCTGTTTTTTGGATGTAGAGGTATATATCAGTTGAACAGGAAAAAAAACAATGGTTCATTTTAGCCTTTTTAGCAACTGATCAGAAATTAAATTTGCACACTGTTTTAGGCTACAAAACAAATATTCAGATAATGTGAGTTTGTAACAACTCAAATGCAACTACAAAATGTGATAAATAAAAAAACTTGTTTTTGCAAGTATGCTATGAAATATAAAATGCTTTTAATTGATTTCACTTGTATAAAGAGAGTAAGCACAAGATACCAAATTTATTCCATTCATACTCTGTTTCTGTGTTTGAGAATAGCAGACACATCATCAACATCAAGTTGCATGAAATCCTCATGTTGCACAACAGTTGCAAAGTTTTCAGCAATTGACTGGTTTGTTTTCTCAATTAAATCTTTTAGGTTGTATCGCTGAGCATAAGCTCGAAGTTTTAGGGAATTTTCCGCAGATACAATATTAAGAAGAAAGGCACAGCATTTCGCTTTAAGAACTAAAAGCAAACAAATCTTGCAACATATTGCAACTCTGAAATTAAGTTAAGCTTAAGACAACAAACAACCTTGAATTTCAGTGTATTCTGCATCATCTAAAACATCAAACATGTTTTCCTCTGTAATTTCAATTTTACCAGAATAAATGAACTGAATGATGTTTGCAAGTCTTTGATGTGGAATTTTTTGCATTTTTACAATGCCTTCATATTTCTCTTTCATCTGTGAAGCAAAAATTAGAGCAAAACAAAAAAAATTAATTTCAACTGCAAATTATTTTAATTCGCAATTTTGTACATTAGGTCATACACATGTCAACTAATAAAAACCAGACAGTTGAGATTGACCAAAAGGCAGCTTTTGAAATACTTTACCTACAGCAAAGCGTAGGCTAGCAGAATCCATCAAAAAACAATTTTATCTGCACTGCATGTGCATGCCTAGTATATTAAGAATATAAGTATGTTGTACTCACTAATCAACATCTCAGAGAAAACTCATTAGCATACCACCCTAAAGTGCTAAAAATGCAGAACTGAAAAATTTTTAATGGTGAATTCCCAAATCAAAAATTTTCTTACAGTTAAGATAATTTCTGTAAAGGTCACTTACCTCAATAGTAAACATTCTTCTGAAATAGTTGGAAACAAGCATCACCACACTTTTGTGAACTTTAAACTGTTCTCCCTCGGATTCCAATACCCAATCACAAGTGGACACTGCAGTATTCCGATCACTACATACGACATTTTAAGTTACAAAAAATTAAACCAAGAGTCAGAAACCAGTTTATTTGCCACACTTTTATCCTAATAAACCAGTCCCTTATTCTTAGCTTTTTTAGTTGCTTTGAATTTTTCAGGATAAAATATTACAATGTAGGCCATTCAGGTTTTTTGTTATTCAGGTTCAGGTAAAATAGGTCTATAATAATAACAAGGTAAACATCAAACAAAACAAAAAGATGTATTCAAACATGATAGAACGATAATGTCCTAAAAAAGTTAATAAAGTTTCAGCCCAACAAATGATATACTTAATTCAACACAAAACTTACTCATTTAGCAACTGTCCTAGCCAGGCTCGGTGTCTCATGACATCATCATTAATCACTCCCATAGTCATAGGGTACATTTTTCGGTATATTACAAACATAAATATTGTAAAACCTACATATTATCACTGAAACATAAGAATTTTTTCTGCCACTAAGTCTGATTAGCCAAGTATTGATATAGTGTCGTAAGAGCTGTCCAATTTTATTGAAGCAAATTTGTTCTATAAAAGAATTTCAAATGCAAGGCAAGCCTCCCTCTGCACAGTTTTTTGACCATTTACTTAACAGGAGGCTTGGTGAGATTAAAAGCACTGTAACACACCCTGTAATAAAATAATGATCAAAAAGTATTAAAACATAGCTCTTTGGTAACAATGTGTTGTTTAAGCGTTTGCAACAATATATATAACAACCTTTTGGCACCTGACAAAAAAAGCCCACTTCATAAGGCTAACTAAACAAGTTTACAATTTTTCTTTGAAGAATGCCTGAAGACAAGACAGCTTTATTACTACAAAGTCCAAATTAAAAGTAAACGCTGTATCACTAAGAATTCATACAAATGTAAAAAATATGTAAAAGGAGATCTTCATACAAGCTGGCTTGCGTCTATGCACGTATTCACACCCAGAAGAATGTGGAATTATATCACCTATTTAAATGTAAACATTTACAAGAAAAAACATATAAATGAAGATATATAAAAAGCAACATGGCATGCCCTTAAGAGTAAAGAAATAAAGACAAACTAAACTACCACAAACTAATGGAAACTAGAGGCTCGTTTTTGGGGTAAGATAACTGATGATATTATCCCTTTGGATTTTCAACTTTAAAAGATTTAGGGCAGGCTTTTACATTCTAGTTACAGCATTTCAAAAGCAACATTTAAAGTCAAAATTGTTACTTGCAATCGAAACAGTTTTGCCTTGTTTACATATTTTGTGGCTGCTAATTTCATTAGCTTCATATGTATTTATGCAGTTCTGAGCCAGACATGTGCCAGTATTTTAGGTTTTTTAAACCATAAATAAACCAAATGATTAAAGTGCAACAACAGTTGCAGCATAAACTGGTGCTTCTGTTTCAAAAGCAATTGTCCAAACATCTAAATTTGGATCATAAACTTCCACCGATTTCAAATTTTGCCTTCCATTTTGTGTGTTAAACCTGCAAAAGAGTCACCAAATAAAAAGTACAACACCAAAGTTGGTGAGACAATTAGCAATGACGGCAGCGATTGTCAATTTGAGCCAATGGTACAAACTTGATTACTTTTTTAATTCCTAGCAAGCAAGATTGTAGTTTACGAACAAACCAATTGGTTTTGAAACTTAAGGAAAAAAGAAAATGACACTGCTTTTATTTTTACATACAGCTGTCTGGTAAATACTACTAGAAACTAATAAACCGTACGCTCCGCCAATGGCAAAGATTTTGTTTCCAACCACACAAGCAGATAAGCGTCGTCTTGGAACTTCAATTGATGCAACCGTCATCCATCTGTTTATTTCTGGCTTATATTTTTCGACTGTTAACAGGGTGTTGACATAACATCCACCTGTTAAGAAACGAGTATATTGGAATTTGAGATTCGACATTGTACTAAATCATGAGGTGTAAATTGTTTTTGAAATGTCCAACAGCTAAAACTGTTAATCATCATAGTTGGTTTTCCAACGAAAAAAAATGCAGTGCACTTATTTTTAGCATCGCAGAATAAAAACTTACACAGATTTAGGTGTAGCATCTCAAGTAGAAATATCCATTAAGTTTGCTGGCGCTTCAAAAACATTTACCTATTGCATAGATCTCCCCCTCCAGTACCACACATGCTGAGCCCCACCTTGCTGGATTTAGAGATGCAATTTTACCCCACTGTCCACTTCTCACATCCAAACGTTCACAAGTTGTTAACGGTTTGTTGTCTTCCCAACCTCCAATGCAATATAGTAAATCTAAAAGACAAACCCAACATAGAAGGTAAATAAGTATCAGTATTTTGCTGCTTACAAAATGTATTGCCTGTCTTTCACCCTAACTTTTACATCTTTTTCAGGTTTTTACTCTGCCAAATAGTACCACTAATCAGCATTTACATCTTTACCCGGCTCATGACAAGGGTTATAATTTGCAGATAATCTTTCAAACAATATCTTTGATGTGCTCTTTTACAACAGTTCCCCGTACTTCAAACCTAATCCAAAGCAGATTAAAAGCTAATCCTGCAAATTTGCTGTGCTACTTTACACCATTCATGCCCACAATGGTTCTTAAAATATACTGACCATCACAAACAACAGTTGCATGGTTTGACCTTTCATGCAACATGTTGCTTGTCCTCATCCACTTGTTGCTGTGGATGTCAAATTTTTCACAACTTGACAGTTTTTTGCCATAGTTAAATCCTCCAGTGACATAAATTTGCTCTGCATAAACATAATTATTCATTGGAAAAGGATAATTGTTTAAGGATACTGTTATATAAAGAAACTGGTTGTTCACATTTGAATTGATTTTGTTACTGATGGTTTATATTTTAAACAGGTTTTAGCTTTTATTGTGATTAGTTTTCTCTTTCTCTTGCATGAAATAGTCAAAGTTAATTCAAAACCCTGACCAATTAAAAAAATATTGTATTAAAAAGCATTCAGCTTGTTTGCAGGATTAAAGCAAATCAACCTTGAATTGATCCTGACCGACAATCGTCACGCGCCTCCAACATCTTTGGCATTGCAACCCAACTTGTTAGATCATTCAAGTCCAGCATTTCACAACTTTTGTGAGGATTTGTACCACCATAGTTTTCGGCTCCTCCTACTACATAAACTTTGCTTCCAACTTTCACTGATGCTGCTCCACATCTACCCACATTGAGTTTCTATTGAAACAAAACAATTGTAAACTCTTTCCAACTAACTTTTTTCTGCTCCTGTACAAATATACATAAAATGTCAAACATTTTTACAAGGATATTTGGTAAAAATAGGAATTTTAAATCCCTTGGCGGGTCGATGTCAGTAATATATACTTAAGTCATGTCTAAACTGGAGAGGTTGGTTTTCAATACCAGTTAAGCATGGAGTATTGAGATAAACTTACTGGAAGCTGCTTTGCTTGTTTAGTGTTGACATCATAAACAACACAATCTTGTTCGGTATACTCTCCACCGATTGAAAGAAATTGACCGGTTAGATCTCTGTCTGTATAAACAACGTGTACAAATTACCTGTTATATTATTGAGTGAAAAGGCAATTACCACTGACTCCTGCATTAGCATTCATCTTTCATCAAGCCTGGGAAAATAGGTTGATAAATATCATATTGGTTTTCACAAATTTTTGCACAGCAAAAAAACCATAAAAATGTTGACAAGCTGTGAAATACAACTCCTAATTTTTTTTGTTTTGTAAGCAGATTTTTCAATCAAATACCAAACGCGAAAAATTCTCTGTAATAAATAACACAAGGTATTTCGACATCCAAAATTTTCTTATCACTTGATTTAAAGGCTGGTGTCAAGTTCAAAACAGACCAATTTTCAAAAAATGTTAAAAATTGTAAATATCTTACCCGCATATAACTTGCATTAAAAAAAAACAGTTTATGGTAATTAACTTATTATCTTCTCATATGCTGCCCCTAAATCAACAATTGTTCAAAACTTTAACAGTTAAAAATTGTTTGATAAATTGTTTAATTACCAATGGGTTATGGCCGAACAAACACCATTCCAACTTCCAGAGCAAAGGCAAAGCAATTGCTTTTCAGGACACTATTGCTGACTATTTTTCATTTGTTGGGTAATCCCCAAAATCCATCAAATGTTTTGCAATAGAAATCATTTTCGGAAATACATATTTTAAAAGTGCATAAGAGACTTGCTATCGATTGAAGTAGAGACACCCAAATTGTATTGCTTTCGGCCTTTTCTCCAGAATTGACTGAGATAGGAATTAAATATTTCGGATTATCAGATAATTATCAGAAAAAGCATTAGAAAATGTTCTCGTACCTCCAACTTTATCCGAATGTTTGCTTGTTTCCTTTTTATCCTCGGGGGTAGAAAACTCCTGAATGTGTTATGCTCATAATGAGTCTATCGTCGAGCTACCTGCCTCAATGGAGCTCCGTTTGATCATTTTTATTTGGTTGTTTTTTAAGTTGGTGACTTTAATTTGGTTTAACCAATTGTGTCCACTGGGTTGAAGCAATGCCGCTTATGTTGCTCGGTCAGGAAAATACTAGCGACCGAGCCAGGATAGAACCGACAACCTTGCGAGTGAAATCAGTCGCAACCACTTGTCCATCTTGG
>QXVZ01032399.1:0-22904 GCA_008931825.1 Phallusia fumigata
ACTTTCGACATATTTTTCACGGAAACTTTGACATGATATAAAAAACAAACCCTGTTTCGTATTTTTTGGTAGTTTATGAACTGTATGTGGGACCAGTGATGAAAGTAGAATAATTTTTCTACATAAACTATCCGGTATTTATCAATATCGTCCCAAAAATTGAGCTACGCAAAATGGATTCCTAATACGTCACACAAGTCAAACCAAGACAAAATATTTTTGAGATTTTCAAGATTGTAAAGGAATTTTATGATGAACTTATGATATAGTCGATACCTGTGACACATATGTGTTAAGACTCTTACCATGACACTCAGCAATAACTGTTATACCGGAACGGCGTTCGAGCTACTTTCGACATATTTTTCACGGAAACTTTGCCTTATGCAAAAACAAACCCTGTTACTTCGTATTTTTAGGTAGTTTATGAACTGTATGTGGGGCCAGTGATGAAAGTAGAATAATTTTCCAACAGAAACGATGCGGTATTTATTAATATCGTCCCAAAAATTGAGCTACGCAAAATGGATTCCTATTACGTCACACAAGTCAAACCAAGACAAAATATTTTTGAGATTTTCAAGATCATAAAGAAATTTTATGATGAACTTATGATATTATAGTCGATACCTGCAACACATATGTGTTAAGACTCTTACCATGACACTCGGCAATAACCATTATACCGGAACGGCGTTCGAGCTTGCTTTCACCACTGTGCAGGACGTATACAATTAAAACGAGGCTCGTAGAAATTTCTAAAAAACTTTGGCGAGAAATATGACGTATAGCTTTGCATCTGTCGCGTTTATTTTTAGATTAAATCTTGTAGGAGATGACAAATTGCAACAAGTTCCACAGAAAAGTCCTTCAATTAGTGGTGTGGGAAAGGTCAGAGCAACATACTTAAACGCGACCGTATGCTGTGAAATTAGTGAGGTTTGCGGCCATTGCTGACATCGTGACTACTCGTCTTGTACACAAACAATCCCCCAGGGCGTCCGCCGTGTCTAAAATTGTTTTAATTGGCCTCAACGAACTGCCAAACTTTCATATACCTTCATAATTCGTCCTGTCAATCACCACAGAGAAAGTTTTAAATCAGTTTCATGAGACTCTTAAATAAAATATAGAAAGTTGTATAACACGTTGCACATATTTTTCAATTATTTCCTTCACTTAAAAATGAGGAACCACCTCAGTGCTTAAGCGTAAAAGGTTGTTTTGTGTACGGGATCACTGTAGTTCAACGACTTGTGCTCACACCAATCAACGTCGTGCGTGAAAGTCGTGGGCGTCCAAAAAACCTAGACATTTCCAACACTCGAGAGCCAGTCGTTACGTGGGCTTCTCGGTGGGTTTAATTTTAGTCCAACTTGTGGTCGAGGCGCAACGGCAACCTCATCTCGTCAATGATGAAATAGCATTTTTACGCTAATTACACAGCGCCTTAAGCCAATTCGGAACCAGAGCTGGTCGTTGGTCTAGCAGCAGTGCAGGTGGCAAGTGTATCATTCGCAATGGAAGCGATTAGGTACCCAGTGGTTTGGCACATTACTCAAGTATATGAGACTCAATCGGTAGCAACGCGTTTAATCTGTGCTTTTGAAGTTACGACCGAGCCTACATATTTAATGGAAGCCAGTACCTTGCCAGCGGCTCCTTGACACGTTTTCGCTTGCTGACGTAATCGTACAGATCGACGGCGGGGTGAGGGCGAACCATGACCAGGAGAAAGGCTTCCGTCGTTTCGTGCCATTCCACAATCTCAACGATCCCAGGACTTCTTACCTGCAAGAAAGCCCCTTTTAGTTTTTATCATTCGTCAAAAAGAAACTAAAGCAGTACGAACCTCGTTGACCTGACACAGGAGGGCCAGTTCGAGGGGAACCACCTTGCCACCCAGCCAACCCCATCTCGTCGTTCCCGCTTTTGATATTCGCTTAATGGCGACGCGCATTCCATCCCCTCGCCGGTAACCGGAAATTACCTGTCGAGTAAAGGTGGATTTTGTAAAATTACTGTACTATGAGCCTTGACGGTAGACCATTATTGATTCAGCTGAGTAAACTCCAATAACAGTCGACAACACATTACGCTTAGTTAGTTAAAATAAAAAATGACGTTACCGTTCCGTTTTGGGTGTCGGACAGGACGTTGTGCAGGGAGTAGAGATCACGGATAGTAAGAGATCTTCTGTCTATTCCTCCGCTTGTTGTATTACCCACCGGTTTCTTCTGAGCCGATAATTGCGGCTTAGCTGTGACATTTGCCTTTGGCGAGTCCGGTTTTAATTTGCTTCCCAACGGCAGACTACCCGGCTTTTGCGAAATCACCACAAGCTGGTGGTGTTGCCACAGTGAGTGGGAGTCCTCGCCTTCAGCTTTCACGCTAGTGTTTGTCCGTCTCTTGCGCTGCGCCCCAAACTGCTGCTCGGGAATTTTATCGTCAACTGGGGATGGACCGTGCGACTGGTCATTTTCATCACCCCTGCGTTTCACCACAGACGAACCTTCGACGCGTTTATCGTTCTTACGTCGCTTGTCGTCGTTTGCAGTAGGCCGACGCTGGAAACTGGAAGTGCTTGACGCGGACTTGCGGTACTGGGGTTTGGAATGTCGCCCGCTTTCGCCGTTCACCTTTTTTAAGTCCTGTGGTTTCAAAGTGCTGTCGCGCGATGGAGATCTGGATCTCACGTGTTTGCTGTTATATTTGGTTGCTCGCGTGCGCCTACCGTCGCTTCGAGGCTCGTCGATCGACGAAGCTCCATCGGAGGACTCGTAAGAGGATGAAGAAGACCGGGAGGAGCCAGAAATGGAGGAATAAGATGAGGATGTTGAGGCGTCGGACGGGGAGGATGCCTTGCGGGCTCGCTCTCGTCGCCCATTGGTTAATTTTTTATCCTCATTTGGCCCGTTTTGTTTGGATCTAGTGTCCCTACGTCCTGGTCGCACCAGGGTTTTGGCGTCGTACATGTTAGCGTGCCAGTTCGCAATGTCTGGAATCCTTGTTCCGCGGTTTAAAGGTACGTAACCACTTTCAGCGTCCAGCCTTCGGTCAACGGCAGGTTTTGGTCCGGATTTTAGCGTCCGCGACACTTCGGCCGATTTCTCTATCGGTTGCTTTGACTTTGGCCGCTGCGTTTTCTCATCGACCTTCCTCAACGTACGCGAACTATATGCCCTGGAATCGACATTGTCCCCTCTTCCATCCCGCCTGGAGCTATTCTTGGTCCTGCTTGACCTTTCTTGATCGCGTTTACTTGAAGCGTCGGGAGCGGTTGGAACACGTGTTCCATGCAGCACGCTGACATCGACAGCTACTGCGTCACGGCACTTATCTTTTTTGTGTTTGGATGAACCACTGTCGCCGTGCTTTTTTGTTTTCGACGGGGACCTAGCGATTCCCTCATCCGACGAAGAAATCTTGTTGCGCTTTTCGTACATCTTTTTTTCCGCGCGTCGACGCCGCTTCTCTTCATCCGTTTCTTTGACCTTCTTGGAATTTCTGTGACCTTGGTCCTCCAGCTTTTGCGTCTTGTCAGACTTAGTCAGGTAACCAACGCTGTCACCGCCGATGTAGTTATCAAAGGGCACGGCCAAGTCTATGCCAGCGTTTCCATCTTCTTGTCTTTTTCTGTGTTTGTGACCTTTATGTTTTTCCGACCGTCCTTTACGTCTGGCCTCTTTCTCCTCACTTTTCGTTGTACCTTTTACCTTGTCGGCGTCCGCATTCACCTCACCGCTGGCCTTGTCGGCTTTGGTTTTACGTGAGCTTTGCCCCTTTTTCTTTTTGCTACTGGAATATAACTTTGGATTTCTCACCACGATCACTCGGCAGTTTTCCTCGTTAGACCTCTCAGTTCCTTGATCGCTCGTCGAGTTTCTCCTTCTCAGATCGCCAGAACCCGTCTTGCGCTTTCTATCGCCTTTCGGAGTGTCTTCAATACTAAACTCGTCCTCCGCAGGTAGCACGCTTGTCTTTTCATCGAAGATCTCTATATCGCCGCAAGCAGTCCTATCCAAACACCGGTCTGTTTTTTTAGGGCCGAAAATGTCATTCGACTCGGATTTCCCGATTTCGCCACTGCGGGGCTGAATCCCAGATAAGCGACTTTCTTCTGCGGTCGAATTGGCCTGCGTCGAGTCCCAGTTTACTCTAGACAGTGGATCGAGTTTGTTATCGGCATCTTTGATATTTATTTCCTCATACTTAAGTGGGTAGCTTGGGCTTCTCCGCTTGTCGCTCTGTGACAGGTCCTGCTTTGCGCCGTCCTTGAAACCCGAGAAGTCTTCGCTGTCGTCGCAAATGCTGATGGAGCCTACTTTACTGCGCAGGACGTCCTCCTCATAAGCAATGTCGTGTCTGATTTTATCGCTCGCGCGCGGGGCCTCTGGGTAAATGCCAATAGCCTGCGCCATTTCCCTAATGTTCTGTTCGATCGCGTTGAGACTCGTGCTGCCTCGCGACGCATTGGAATTCAAACTACCGCGAGCTGGACAATCCGCTTTCCTGCTACCTGAACCGGCACTCCCGTTTAATGAACGGGGTTTACTGTTGTGCTTTCCGCAATCGCACGCGGATTCTTCGTCGGCCGAACCCGAGCTGCAACAATTCGTGTCGCTCCTCGATAAAATCTTCTCCGGCCGCCTAGAGCCAAATTCAGCCGCGTTGTGGACTTTCGGCTTCGGGCTGTTGTTACGTGATCCACCTTGAACTGGCTTCACGTTTAGCTGCGGTCTCCCGCCTTTGCTGATATGTTTGTCTTTCGTTGCCCTATCACCGGGCGGTGGATGATCGCTCGCGCCAAGTACGTCTTTGTCGCCACCGCGTGTCGAGGGTCGATCGGTTTTATATTCCTTCCTTCTTGGCGATTCCCTTAACTTTTCATCCTTGGCGTGTTTATGCGACTTTTTCTTCTTGTCTGAGCTCTTCTCCTTGCGCTTCCGTTCTTCTGAGCCTTGCGAATGTCGGTCACTTTTTGCGAGCTTTTTCGCTGACTTTTTGTCCAGGGCGCGGTCCAGTGTGCACAGCTGAGCCAACATTGCATCCAGATTTCGTATCTTCGCTCCGCTCCGTTGCGCCTGGGCATAATCCACCGGTTTCGGATGCAAATCCAGCTCCGCATCAACGACATCTTTTCTTGTGGGCATTTTTGCCTGGTTTATCTCCACCCCGGCTTCCGTTGTCACGTGAGCACAGCTGATGAGGAAGCGACGTCGTTTCAAAGTCAGCACACGTGTTTATCATGATAAAGACGTTCTAGCAGTACTGTGCGATAAAGAAACATGTTAGTTTGTTGATGTAGCGTTTATCTTGATAACGGAGACTTGATCGAACTAGATTCCATAGACAGGTTTTGCTAGTTACCGGGAAAACTCCAACCCAACAGGAGCGATAAAGTTACATCGTGAGTTTGTTGTCAACAATAATATCGCTATTAAAGCACGAGTTTCCTCCAATCAACTGAGGCAATCGTTTTCTTAATAGTTTTCTCAGCAGCCGGTCGACATGTAAACCAATCTAAACGTTGCAAAAATCCCTATAGTTTTAAGTCAAGGAAAGCAACTTTGTA
Organism: Phallusia fumigata; assembly: GCA_008931825.1. Taxonomy (NCBI): domain Eukaryota; kingdom Metazoa; phylum Chordata; class Ascidiacea; order Phlebobranchia; family Ascidiidae; genus Phallusia; species Phallusia fumigata. Next base: position 5,576 of record QXVZ01032399.1, read on the forward strand.
TTCTATTCTGCCTCGGATCTGCCCTGTACGCGAATGCTTGATCAGACCGGTCAGATTTAGATGGACGTCTTTTGTACGCCTGGCGTACAGTAACCTACATTTTACCACGCCATTGTTCCTACTTGACGGATTTTTGGAAAACGCACCAATCCTTTATTCGACAAGTCAGGGCAAACTTGCTAGGGGACAAATCTAACGTCTTTCACACGAAGGAAAGCTGTTTACAAGGTATTCCAGAAATCTGAAGGGATTACGATTACGACTAGTTACCTACGTCTTGTTTTCCACTGGATTAAGTCCATTTGTGTGATTGCTCAATATCTGTCGGCCTTAAAGACAAAGAACACTGTCAAGTCACGCACTGTAAAGGGCAAGCCTGTATTTAAACGTTCACTTTATTCCAGCATTTAAGAGCAGTGATGGTTTACAAACCGAACTGGTACTTATGCGATCGATCCATTTCGAAGAGGTGGTAGCGGAAATTATAATTTGCTCTAAGATTAGCATCCAAGAATTCCGCAGCGGGTTATACTGGGGCGTTGTCGACTCACAACTGCCAGTTTCCAATTTGAATTTCACCTGGGTAAAAGACTCTCACGAACGAAGTGCGACAAAGTGCTGCCGGTCAACCGCATCGCCTAAAGCTAGCTAACACGTCTATTGCTTTGAAGTGCAAGTTTTTAAACTGTCCCCGGCCATAGTTTGTGACAGACATTTTCAGTGAACGCTTTTGTTCCGATAAGCTTCGTTCATGACTATCACCACTGTTGTAACTCTGGTTACTTTGTAATACACGTTTTTTGTGCGCTTTTGTCCTAATTAAAACTACTTCGCGAACCCTTACACACATGCACTAGCCCTTGTTGTCACCCATCACTTCTTTTAGTCTGTTGCCAGGCCTGGCAATTTAGGAAAACGCCAAGCAAAAGCCGGGCTAGCGATTGAAATGCAAACCCGCGTGACGACGTCCAATTCTGTAAATTACGACCGAACGCCGCCTAAGTTACACCTCGCCCTTGTATTGCCGCCCCACGCAGACCGCGCTGAAGAAGTTCACCACTTGCCTTCGATGCATCTTGCTGATGGCGTCTGCTGGCGCCCGGCGATCGTGGTCTTCCTTAGCCAAGTGTTGATCCGTGAATTTAAGGCAACGCATGTCAACATCAGGTGACTGCGACAAGCCATTAAGCGCGCATTTACACAAGGGTGGATTGGACGCGTAGCCGGGTACTGGAAATCAATAGCCGGAGAGGCCAACACTTGACAGTAACATCGATTGACGAGCAGGATTTGATGAGACAGGCGCGTGTTGAAACGATGAGAGGAAAGCTACATGATGTCAAGCGAACTAAACACGATTCGAATTCCATTATCGACATTTGCATTGAATGGGCATGCGAAAGTGGAGACGTACCGAATCCAGTCTCTGGGGGGCTAGCGGCTGCCGAAACAAATTGAATTAAGGCGCTTGAACGACAAGTGCTATCGCGTAAACTTCCTGAGTTGTCTTTAATTATTCACGAGAGCGGGGCTCAATTAATGACTGATTGTGTTACGACGGCCTGACGAGTTGTCACCGGCTAAATGTTTCTGGGCTTCAGGCAGTTAATCTAGTACGCCCGACCGGTTCTATGCAGCACTTTAGACATGGTCTAATCAATTTTGACATTCAAAACCACTAATGATAAGGGCGCTGATCCACACATTCCACACAGTCGCGTAATCTTCGTGGTTTTCAATGTTAAACAATTAGTGGGGGTGTCATTTACTTTGGCTTTGCAAACAATCATCTCTCGAATATTTGCCACGCAATTTTTGGGACTGAACCTCTGCGCTACACAATCACCTTAATCTGCCCCCACATGATATTGATCAGTTGACCGATGCGACAGTTTTAAACGCAAGAATTCCAAATTCCAATATATCAAGACTGTTAGTAAAAGGAATATAAATGTCAATGTATATTCTGATTTCCGCTTATAAAATTCATCTCACTTTACCTTCTTTTTTTACATGTAGAGTTATAGGGCGCGCGCTAACTGATCGTCTGCTTTGCAAAATACAATTCAATATTAAATCTGTAACCAACAATTTTCTTGAAAAAGTCGCCGTTACGTTGAACACAGCTACTTGACATACACGAAAACATACTTCACTGCAGGTTCCGATTTCATCACAAGCCCTTACTGCAGCTTTTACCGCACATGACCATTGTGTTATGCGCCTGTTACCTCTCAGCAAAACCTGTCAGAACATGCTCAGACTCTCCCACAGTTTGTGTGTAAACAATAAACAACAGCAAGTGAGAATGTCGGGTTGGCAGGCGCCCTGAAACGAATCGCACAACAGTCTCAGGTATGTTTTTCATGCGCGACCGTGTAAGGGCCACAATCTCTGGCGGCTGTACACAGGAGAACAAGACTGGACGGTTGACGAGTGCCCGGAGGGACTGAAATTTAATTATTACTGTCCCTCGCCAATCGTAACTCGCTCCCGCAGTAATACAGGTTCGATGATGACGCACATAGATGTATTCATACCTGAAGGACGAGGTTTGTTTCTGGGAGAATGGTCACGTCCCTGGGGGAGGCAAGCGACCGGGACATACCCGTATCTATACATACTTGACACAATGGTCCTGAATTCCCTGCTTAATCATGGCGAAACGATTCGAGCGAAATTGGAATCTATACATCACTTGATTGCAAATAATTACACCGGGTCATTGGAGATTTACGATTCTCTAGTTTTGTTCGAAGATACCACAATCAACCCTTGGCAAGAATGGCTTGTTCAGCGCTGATTGTCTGCGCTGCATCTTATCTGTCGACTAGCCATCTAACATAAAACACCAAAAAAAACTATAAAACGAAAATAAAAACCTATTTAAATATTATGAGGGATGTGCCAACCTTATTAAAAACGTTTTGCTGGATTTAATTACTTACAATGCATAATATTGATGCTCCTACAACTACTGGTCTTTTGGGACACATAAAAACATTGGGGAGTCAAATTGTATGCATGCGAAAATAGCGAAACGGTTGCTGAACGAAATGTCAGTTAAAATTGATTACTGTTGTTTATCCTGACAAAATCATCCATTGCGCTGTCAACTTATTTCTAAATAGTTATTTTTACCGCTACAAGGCTTTTGACCTGACCACGTGACCATACAAATCACTCACGACAAGCAACAACACAATTTGACTTGTTAACTGGCATTTACGAGTTTGTTTTGTCAGTTGTGACAAAACGAAACCAGACAAACTTGTTGCGTGGTCACGTTCACCGACGCATTTATACCTTTAATCGTGCAATGCACAGTTCTAAGTGCGGACGTGAATGTTTCACTCCTGAAAGTAATTAACCAAGTTTAATACTTTTACTAGCGAAATTGTGCCATGCAGCGGTAGACCCGTCCGTTGCATTATTGAAAGTCCCTGTCAATATTTGCAATAATAGCGAAATGCCAATAAATGACGTGCGCGGCCAAAGTAATTAGATTTTGCTTACAGCAGATTACTTTTTCATCACTACCTATTAGAGCCACAGTATCGACAAGGGAAAAAAATTGTCTAAAACAGCTTCGAACTACGTATGATTGGTCACGTGACGTGTGAAATATTGAGCTTAGATGTGACAGACACTTGATAGAACGTGACATTGCCCAAGCTTAAGTAAGGCCTTTAAGCTGTAACGAACCCTTCGGGATGATTTAAATTCCCCCCTAAACATTATCCTTAAATTGAGAAAATGACGTTTGAAGTAAGATACTATCGCGCGGCAATTTAGTTTGACAGGCGCAATACATTATTATCGTCTTGAGCCGGGCAGTCTGGTATCCACCTAAGCGGGGAAGTTTAATACCAAATCTCAATTACAGCAATTTATAGTCAAGTGGCTATACAGCAAATTGCTGCTATTTTGATCCTTGATTGACGCTGATGCTTTGCTCAAATTCGCCTCTGTGGACTCGAATACCAACCCTTGACAGCAATGGTCGTTTATCACTGTCGGGTCAAGGGTTTCTGTGAAAAGTGGGAAGGTCCCTGTAAAGCGCCGGTTGTTTACACACTGGACGGACGAGGGGTGTTCGTACTAAGACACCGGGCGGTCCCTAGTGAGTAATCGAATTTTATGCCAATAAACTTACTAGCCCATAATCACAAGTATTGCAGCGGTGGTATCGGCCAGCAGTCAGAAGCTGGCAGGCAAATTCAATTGGCCCCGTGAGAATCTACGTCGACCATCTAAACTCATCTCACGTCCGCTGGTGTCCGGTCGTAATGGGACCAATTCGCTTTTATGGCTTTTTAAAGTTTGGCGCTACATCACGTAGACTCCTTGAATGTTGAATTTAGCGAAAAAGGTAAACAAAATTTAACTTAATGAAGTACCATCATTACATAGTATGGTTTGCATATGACATGAGGCCATTAATTCCCGCAGAAGTATTTTGCTTCTTGAGCTAGGCGATTCTTATCCAACACCATTGGCGCTATTGTTTCTAAAACTTTTTCGATGCGCCGCCTTTGGAAAAGTTGGCTGCGATTATGAAAACGCTTGTAATCAAAATTGTATGCAAACAGTTTTGCGACAAAACTGGGACGCCACATAGAACCAAAACTATTTAATACGGCGTCGCGAGGCACATAGTATGTGATCCACGGTTTTAATCCGATAGAACCATTTGTGCTGAACCAATTTACCAACGCAGACAATTTGAAAAATCCAACAGAAAAATATTCTCCCATAAATCGAAATAAACGATGTGTTCAAACGGTATAATGAGGCAGAGGGCTCCACGACAAACGCACCCTAATGACCGCTCGCTCATTGTTTTGAATCTCTGTGTTTAATGGTTGTTATTGCTGCTGCGTACATTGAAAGCATCACAACTTTCGTGTATTCGCTGTGTTCAACCACTTAGGAGCAATATCTAACGCTAGCACATCGCAATATTCACACTTGATGACGTCACGAGACCTTGAAAGACCTATTGTCAGTGCTCGGCAAAAATCACATTCTGCGTGACGATTATCCCGACAAGAGGATTTGCATACGTCACGTGTAGTAATTCGAGGTTAATCGCCTGACGTGTAACGCGATCAGAACGAATTGNAATACGGCGTCGCGAGGCACATAGTATGTGATCCACGGTTTTAACCCGATAGAGCCATTTGTGCTGAACCAATTTACCAACGCAGACAATTTGAAAAATCGAACAGAAAAATATTCTCCCATAAATCGAAATAAACGATGTGTTCAAACGGAACGGTAATGACGCAGTGGGCTCCACGACAAACGGACCCTAATGACCGCTCGCTCATTGTTTTGACTCTCTGAGTTTAATGGTTGTTATTGCTACTGCGTACATTAAAAGCGTTACGACTTTTGTGGATTCGGTGTGTTCAACCACTTAGGAGCAATATCTAACGCTAGCACATCGTAGTATTCACACTTGATGACCTTACGAGCTCTTGAAAGACCTATTGTCAGTGCTTGGCAAAAATCACATTCTGCGTGACGATTATCCCGACAAGAGGATTTGCATACGTCACGTGTAGTAATTCGAGGTTAATCGCCTGACGTGTAACGCGATCAGAACGAATTGATGTAGTGTACTGCGCGCTTTCCATTGCATCTGTTGTAATCACTGCATTTCGAATCCATGTAATGCTACACTTCCGTTAACAATCAATTGATCGGCTTTTAATGGATGAATTGCGTTTTAAACGAAGTTAATCAATGTTTTTGATCGTTATCAAAGTCACAGAAGCTTATGGTCACTTCATTAAGGTTTTCACTGTCTAATGGACGATTCATTTAAGATCTTGGCACAAAGTTAATGTTTTTTGTGTATCTTTTTAAGTCGCTTAAGATCATTAGGTGGACGTGACACTGAATTAACTCGGGAACAAGGCTACAAAAACAACTGATTGTCCCCTAAGAGGGATGTACTGTCAACAGAACCTCATCAAACAACCACAAACCAGTTTTAAAACTCGATTAACGACGCAAACCAATCTTTACAGTGCCCGCAAAGATGTTAACCCTGTCTAACAAATCAAATTGCTCATAACCCTATACACTTGATCCCTCTTCTAGTCTGAACTGCTGTTGTATGAACGAACACTTGCTATTTGCTTTCAGAAAAACTAATGCCACTAATACGCTGTCGGAAAACTCATGTCGGCAGCCTAATGTTCTAATATAACAACGCGAACATTGCCCTTCGACTTAAATATCGATCTGCACAAGCGCAATTAGACTGCGGTGGTTATTCTCAACTTGTAAGCTTGCAGCTCGACGGCCACATTGAAACACTTCCAAAGCCAACAGCGGAATAACAAGTATTCTGCCCTGCAACTTCGATGTGTGTACATATATACCGGCCACGGGTTGTACGACCTTTCCGGCGCTTTGATAATTGGACATAGCAATTCGTGGTACTGGCCATGTACCCGAAACCTGCAATAAAACCGTTTCACGTGCTTATCAGTGGTCGTCGATCGGGACGCAACGATACAACATAGCCGTGGGTCATATGACGAAGCTTGTCTTGCTCCGGCGTGCGCCAATGACAGTTTCTGATTTTAATAAAGTTCGAAAAGTTCGCGCCGCGAAGCGGACTTTTAATTTGATGCGTCCGAATTTGTGCTTTATTCGTTGCGGGATGTGATTNGTGCGCCAATGACAGTTTCTGATTTTAATAAAGTTCGAAAAGTTCGCGCCGCGAAGCGGACTTTTAATTTGATGCGTCCGAATTTGTGCTTTATTCGTTGCGGGATGTGATTAGCTAGATTAAAGAGATGAGTTTTAACAAAATGGCTATAACGCAATAGCTGCACAGTGTATTGTATGCACGGTTAGGTTACATCCATAAAAGCAAACCAATATCATAACATTTCGTTATACTTCACAATCCCAAATCGTAAAATTTGTTTTTTCCTATAGTTAACTTATAATCCAAAACATTTTTCTCAATTTACATTGGCTGACGGACACAAAAACTAGTCGAAAATGGAAACTTCATCTTTGGACAACCGACAGTTTTTGTGAAAGTGATTTGGGTATAAATGTAAAGTTTTGGTGAAACATGTCGATTTGTTTTTATAATGATACTGCAGTTATTATTCAAATGCAATGTAGTCTGTTTGTGTGCCAACGACTTCGGTGGGACATAGTTGCACTGTAACCAAAGAGATCGGCGTCTCCCGTGAGTCACAAATCGGTATCCGGTTGATTGACGTTTAGTGGATCGACATTTTGGCATTTGAAGCGTTACGACTTCACCTGACTTGGTCCCACAGGATTCTAGCGATTTACCAAGAAGAGATTTCATAACCCTGCCTAAATGACACGATCGTTGTTTTGACCTTCAACTCGATCGCTCTGTACTGGCGTGCGATGCGTCATCTTGTCATTAAAGCGACTGTGCCGTTACGAAAATATATGCGAGCAACAGATGCTCTGCATGTCACAAACATCAACATGTAAATTTCGCAAATACCAGAAATTGTCGTGTGTCAAATCTAAGCATTAAAAAAACAGTGTTCCCTCAAAGAAAATTTTTCTCTTGGCAAATGTTTTGGTGAGCATAAATATATTATACCTAAGTTAGCAGAGACCTAAATACGGCAAATATCCTTCAAATAGGGTTAGAGATGCCGAATTACGAAGTTTGAGAGACCAATTAATATAGACCAATATAACGATTTAAGCAATGCATGATCAAAAGTATTCTGCTTCAAAAATGGTAATGATTCTTCACTTTTAAATTTGGACTGTTGTAAGTACAAGAGAATCAGATTTCACTGTGCAACTGCGCAAAAACAATTGTACTAAATCATAGTTTGGTGGTTTGCAACAAGGCACGAAAAATACTAGTGTCATAGTTGAAACATCCGCTCGCGTGGACACATTGCCAATGCATTTTTGTACGGCAAAGTATTAAACTACATTTAAAAACATATTTTCACTGCATTGGACTGCTATTTGTTTCTTGACTAACGTTTGTATAAAGTAAATTTCTCCATAGGTGATGATGACATTCCTGATAATGACAGCAGCGTTTGTCGAAACGTAGAATATGTTTTAAACACAAGTACTGGCTTGTATCTTCCTATTGAGAATATTTAAAACCGTGAATTGTGTACCTCAATTTCTCCAAACTGTGAATTTGCCTCGTTCCAAAATTTCAAGTATTTTGTACAAACACGTGTTGGTNTTTGTGCTTTATTCGTTGCGGGATGTGATTCGCTAGATTAAAGAGATGAGATTTAACAAAATGGCTACAACGCAACAGCTGCACAGTGTATTGTATGCACGGTTAGGTTACATCCATAAATGCAAACCAATATCATAACATTTCGTTATTTCACAATCCCAAATCGTAAAATTTATTTTTCCTACAGTTAACTTAGATCCAACACAATTTTGACAATTTACATTGGCTGACGGACACAAAAACTAGTCGAAAATGGAAACTTCACCTTTGGACAACCGACAGTTTTTGTAAAAGTGATTTGGGTATAAATGTAAAGTTTTGGTGAAACATGTCGATTTGTTTTTGTTTTGATACTGCGGTTATTATCCAAATGCAAATGTAGTATGTTTGTGTGCCGACGGCTTCGGTGGGACATAGTTGCACTATAACCAAAGAGATCGGCGTCTCCCGTGAGTCACAAATCGGTATCCGGTTGATTGACGTTTAGTGGATCGACATTTTGGCATTTGAAGCGTTACGACTTCACCTGACTTGGTCCCACAGGATTCTAGCGATTTACCAAGAAGAGATTTCATAACCCTGCCTAAATGACACGATCGTTGTTTTGACCTTCAACTCGATCGCTCTGTACCGGCGTGCGATGCGTCATCTTGTCATTAAAGGGACTGTGCGGTTACGAAAATATATGCGAGCAACAGATGCTCTGCATGCCACAAACATCAACATGTAAATTTCGCAGATACCAGAAATCGTCGGATGTCAACAAATCTTAACATTAAAAACAGTGTTTTCCTAAAGAACATAAAAACAGTATCCCAATTTTACTCTTGGCCTATGTTTTGGTAAGCATATTATATTTAAGTTAGTATAGGGTTTGAGGTGCCGAATTACGAAGTTTGAGAACGACCATTACAACGAATTATGCAATGCATGATCAAAAGTATTGTGCAAAAAAATGATAATGATTCTTCACTTTTAAATTTGGACTGTTGCAAGTACAAGAGAATCATATTTCACTGTGCAACTGCGCAAAAACAATGGTACTAAATCGTAGTTTTGTGGTTTGCAACAAGGCACGAAAAAATAGTTGAAACATCCGCTCGCGTGGACACATTGCCAATGCATTTTTGTACAGCAAAGTATTAAACTACATTTAAAAACATATTTTCACTGCATCGGACTGCTATTTGTTTCTTGACTAACGTTTGTATAAAGTCAATTTCTCCAAACTGTGGATTTGCCTCGTTCCGAAATTTCAAGTATTTTGTACAAACACGTGTTGGTTTTGATGAGCCATAGAGTTGCCATGAGCACGCAAGTCCTCTATGTGTGCTTACTAGGTCTCGAGCATAACAGTTATTTCATCAGCAAACTTTGCTCAGTTCTCGCCAGATGCAGCGATTCCCACCATCATGGAAAAAAACAATCGCTGGTAAGATGAGTTGCCGCCTAGAATGGTAAACAATAGAAAGGTTTAGAAAATTGCTGACTAAACCAAATTGAGGGTTCTCGTATAAGCAACTGGTCTTAGTGGCAAAACATTTGTTTTTGTGCCACGGGTTTTTTAGTTCTGCAAAGCAACAAGTAGTAATCAGATGATGAGATGGGAAGTAACAGGAGAAATGTTAAGGGGTAGTGGGATAAAGATAACATACGCCTTACGCTACTGCTATTGTACGTCATTAGCACGTGATGATAGCGAATATTCGCGACGTGTCGCGGAACAAGTACTCTATGAGCACATCTGTTTGATCAGGCGAGGTATATAATAAACAGCTTAGCGCATCACATCGTAATTAGAGACAAACCTGAAACAAGTTTCAAGTCAGTTTTTGTGCAGAACTAGACTTTAAAAACAGTGTTTAAAGTTTCACTGCGACTGAGAAATGAAAACCTTAACATCGGCTTTGGATAGGAAAGCTGTTCTTTCGGCAGTCGACATAAAGTCAACAGACTGTGCAGCACGAAAATACAACGAGGTGCTGAAGCATTCTCCACCAAAACAAACCGCGCGACCGAAAAGTGAAGCAATTGTTATCAACAACAAAAATCATGACAAACCTTTCAAAGGTTGGTGATTTTCTTGTGTGCCTTTTTTGTTGGGAATAATCATTTATTGTTAGTTTGTGTGTCTAGCTGCTTCTCCAGAAGTCCGTCGTCACAAAGTTCTTTCAAGAACGACATCAGCTCCAGTATCAATTCCCACAGCAAGAAACCATCATAGACATCACAGGTCGAAGAAGCAAGTCACTAGAGTCCGCAGTGCCACCGGGGCCAACGGACTGTCTCCTGGAGGTAACATGGATAAATTTTTATCAAATTATTTGAATGTAGTTTATAATACTTTTGGATTTTTACTCTCTTATTAAACCGTTCTGTGCTACCCTGAGATATAGGTTAAATAAAATGTATTTGTTTTGCCGTTCTGTGCTACCCTGAGATATAGGTTAAATAAAATGTAAGTATGCAACAGAATTTACCTTTGTTGTCAAGGAACACACAGAATAACGTACGAACGAGATTTTCTACTTGAATGCCGACAATCTCCGTTGTCTCTTACGCCACCCTCTGGCCTGCCAGAGATACCTGGCGCAACTGTGCCGCCACTGAAACGAAGAACAACTCGGGAAAAATTAGGTAACTTGTCGAACAACTCAATTGGCCAGTTTAGCGAAAGACGAATTTTGGTCGTTTTGTTTTTGCCACAGTGAAAACTGATTCCAACATTTCCGCCACCTCTGTGACGTCTGCCGATTCGTCATCATCCTTTGACGTCGTTAGTGACGAGCTGCACCATCTCGAGTTGTAGCAAAACCAACAATAGTCCTGTGTCAGTTTTGAATTGTTTTTGCCATGTAGCTTGTCGGTTGTGGAGCATATTTGAGTGGTAACAAAAGGCAACTGTAGTAGTTGTTTTGCTATTTCAACTGAAGCTGCTTTGAGCATATTTTGTATCCTGTCAATGTACGTTGTCTGAGTTTTAAGGGTGTCGCGAAGTTGTTTTTGCGCAGACGTGTTTTTTTATCGCAAATAAAATCTTGCACACAGTTTGTTATTGAAACATTGATAATATAGACGTTCGTTTTCGTTTGTGTACTTGGAAATTATTAAATGTAGGTAAGTCAGGTTGCAACCAAGAAAGAAAAAGGTCCTGTGGGTTCATTTTTGCACACTGACCAGCTCTTCTGCTAAAATAATTATGTATTGTCAAATAGTTGTATAAATCCAAATAGGCTGTATATTAACGCCATATTGGTTAAAAAGTTACTTAAACGTGTGAACCTAAAAAACAATATCAGAAAGCAGAAAATACGCCTTTTTAATAAATTTCAAGAGAACACATGTGGTTTCATGTACTTCTTTAAGTGCTTCGTAGATAAAAACTTGGCCAATATTTGGGGGACGAGTTTTCATTTCATTTATCAATTGTGGTAGTGCGTCGCTGTTACAAAATGTAAATACGTTAAAAATATACACACAGCCACGTTCAGGCCAAAAGCGTGTTGTTAAATTATTGACCACTAAGAGGCGCTGCACAAATATATTTCCAACCAGGATACCATGCTAAATTCATGCTGCCTTTTTACTTGATCACTGCTGCTGGTAAGTGAAGGTTTTTGTTAAGGTGAAAAATCTAAATAAATCAGCCGTGTAATGAAAAAGCACTGCAGGTTTTGCTTGTTAGATTAGTTAGAAATAGTTACAAGTTCCGTACATCTATCTAGCAAAGGTTAGTGGACTGTAAACAGTGCAAAGTATCATTTTTAAATCACCACCATGTAACAGTTAATGAAAAGTCGAGTAAATCACCAACAGTGCTAATGTCAGTCAATTGGCCTACGTTTGGTTGTTTTCGGTTACTGCAAATAAGTTCGGGAAGTTAGTGATACAATTACTGTAGCCATACAATAGAGTGATATTTTCAAAATGTTGCAGGAAATTGATAGACCCTGGTTTTTGGAATTATTATGTTTTTGTCACATATTGTTGATTTAGCGAGGTATTCTGATAGTCTAATCCTAAGTAGGGTACATTTGTACACCATTATTTTGCTTGACAGGAATTTGAACACTTGCAGTTGTGAATAATTTGTGTCTCACTCTTAAATATCCTGATCAGTGTATGGTTTTGAAGTGATAAAATGCCTGGATAGCAATCTTTTTGTCTTAATGGTGGCTTAGTTATTTAGTTCATTTTGTCCCAACATTTATTTGAAGTTTAAACTGTATAGTGATGTCCACATGTGGAGCTGCCATTTTATTGTCACCAGCCTCCAAAGCTCAAAGAAGCTTCACAGAAAGCTAGTTAAAAACAGGCACAAGCATGTCTAAATGTTCCATCTAAAAATGCACAACTTTAATATCAGAAAAAGATATATCCAATAGTCGGGCCAGTTCTTTAGTAAATTGGCCGAAACACGGTTATAGATTATTCCTGAGTAAATGTGTTGCACCAGAAAAGTTTGATTGTCTCGCTGTGAGATGTATAATATATGTAGACCTAGCTTGCATTTTTGTTGTAGTTCTTGTGTTGCTTGCAAAAAAAGTCCTGTTATTTTAGTGCATCATGGCACCAAGAAAGGCGAAGACCGAAAAAGTTGAGGAGGTTGTGCAGCTCGGGCCTCAAGTTGCAGAGGGTGAAAATGTCTTCGGTGTTGCCCACATTTATGCTTCTTTCAATGACACATTTGTGCATGTGACTGATTTGTCCGGAAAGTAAGTGATATCTTTTACCTTTGTATGTGTGAATTATCCTAATCCTTGGTTCGTTTACAGAAACAATCAGTGCAGCTCATTTTTTATATCTGATCATAGGCGTCGATTTTTTACAAAATTTTTTTTGTGTGGGGTGGCAAAATGATCAAATCCGAGCAGTCTGAGATGTGATCGATTGCACTATGTACTCCTGTTGGTTTATAGCGTCATTGAAATATCTGTTATCGCTAATATTATTGGTGAATATAGCACAAAAGACGCACAAAATGAGACTTCTTCCTACATTGTTTAACGAACGAAAAGAAATTGGCGTCGCTCGCCTTGCAACTGTTTGGCGTAAACAAGTATGTTTTGAAAAACAAGAATGTAATAACGAATCTAGGAAAATTCTGGGTGGTATGGCCGCCGACCCGGGAATTGATGCCTATGAATCTGAGCACACTTTTAAAGCTGGTAGTTATCTGATTTGGGCACAAACCTACTTGCTACAAAAAACTTTGTAACTATTAAAGAAATTGATCGTTTTATCTCACCTCACCAACACAGCACAAAAAATGTACATAAACATTTAAGAATGCCCAAAGCAGAATACCTAATCCAAAGGATTTCAACCTGAAACTGCCATAAAGACCCAATTAAAACCCAAAACTTTGCAAGCAAGGCAGCCACCTAGGCAGTTTACCATGCTATAAACTTGCTTGTTTTTTCTTTAAACAACTGTTTTCTGACATACATAGCATGAACTTGGGATGAAGACCAGCCAACAGAATGGCATTAACAACTAAAACTGCTTTTCAATGTGGAGCTAGCATTAAAATTTGTAGTTTTTGTTTTATTTAGGGAAACAATTGTCAGAGTAACTGGAGGAATGAAGGTAAAAGCTGACAGGGATGAAGCTTCCCCATATGCTGCTATGTTAGCTGCCCAAGACGTTGCTGTCAGGTATGTTTATGTGCGCAACCTAAAAAAGCACTAATCCAGTGGTCACTATCGAAGCCATTCTATGGTCGACATCCATGGTGTGGTCAAACGATGACCTATAACAATAAAGTTGTTGTGACGGTCGCTGATTTGTGTTTTTGTACAGCATTGGCATCACAAACTGCAACCACACGTTTCAATAAAAAAAACATAGAAAACACTTCACCAAAAGTTGTCTTCCAAGGTTCCAAAAGTTAGTTGGTGCACCATGTTTTGCTGTTAAAAACAAAGTTTTTAGGTTTCTAAACCACAAAAAAGTTCCTATTGATTCTGTAGTCCTATTAAAATGTGGATTTGTTTTTATCAGATGCAAAGAAATTGGCATCAATGCTCTTCACATTAAACTGAGAGCCACTGGTGGAACAAGAACCAAAACCCCAGGACCTGGTGCACAAAGTGCTCTAAGAGCATTGGCAAGATCTGGCATGAAAATTGGACGTATTGGTATGTTTAGCGTTTTGCTGACTTTGAGTTTGCACAACTGTGTTTACAATAGTTTGGATACTGTTGGCTCATACTTGATTGAAAATCTATCTCCTTTTGCCCAAAGTTTTTGATAAACATTTAAGATAATGGTCTGTATCGAAGCCAGGCTGCAGTCTGTTCACTTCAGTCTGGTCAAAAGTTGACCAACAGTAAATGTTGCTGCGACGGTCGCTGGACTGCAATTGCAATGTGGTTTTGGCATCACAAACAGTGACAACAGTTAATAACAAAACAATAAACTACAATAGCCCCTGATCTGATGTTCACAAACACCATGCACACAGCAGCCATGTGATGGAAACATAACCTACTACAGACACATTGCTTGTGATGTTTTCACTTTGTTTTCTGTCCAACTCTGATTTTTTCCCTCCACTTTGGTCACGAAAAGGACGTAATTATCTAGAGTTGTGCATTGTAACTTTTGGCCCCATTTGACTCCTCAGTAAACCCACAGGTGCTGAAAGCATAAAATTTTTGAAACAACAATATTTAAGTCATCTGAGTTCGCCACATTTTAAAAGTTAGTTCAATACAGAGTATAGGAAAGCACTTTTGTGAATTTTGGTCGGATCCACCTATTTTTATTTTAAACTTCATTTAAATGAAAATTTTTGTGTTTAGTAGTGGCTCTTGAACAGGTAATTTCGTAAGCCATGCAAATACACCGTGTAAGGACAGTCTGCTACCAAAATTGCCTGTGCTAAAACAGGTTTTTGCCATGCTTACCCTGATGGGTGGCTAACTAATGGCGAGTTCTCGTTCTTGCAGAGGATGTGACGCCGATTCCATCCGACAGCACAAGACGAAAGGGAGGTCGACGTGGTCGCCGTTTGTAATCGCATCGGGTCTTGACAATAAATCTAATGCGTCGCGAACTAAACAATCTCGTCAACTTTGCTGCCAGCTGCTTAATCACAGATGTAATGCAGATTAGAGCAAGGAAAACCCGCCGTAAAGAATTTGTAGAAGGCGCGACAACTCCTAATTGTTATTCTTAATGGTTTTGAGATGGGACGAGTTTGTACTTCTCAGAGAGCGTGTGTTCGCAATAAATATTCGAAAGGTTAACTGTTCTAAGCTGGACAATATAGGCAGAAAAAATGCTGTAAATGTAAATAAAAACTATGAAAGGAGGGAACTTCTGATTTGGGAATGTTAGAAGGATTATTTTTTTGCGCGAATCCAGAAATTGAACAGGTATGACAGGTACTGCTTTTAGTTTGGAGCATTTAGTTATCAGTTACACCTGTCGTACGATTATTGTAATGAAAGTTTGGAGTTGTGTAAAGAAAACCATTTTCCAGGGGCCCTAGTGGATTATATGCATGCGTTAAAACGGCCTGTTAGAATTGTGCACAGAAACTTTGGCCAGTTAGACAAGCGTGAATCCGAACACATATAATTATACATTACATTCTAGCAAATCATTTTTTCGTTGGAAATCGTCAGGGCGGACAGTTTTGCAGTTTCAGTTGACAAATTTTAGATAAAATGGGTTAGGTGTGGACACCGATAAGACTCTTCAATTAACCGATCCATTTTTTTGAACTACAGGTGTTTTTAATAAATTTTTTTTTAATATTTATAAACGTTGTAAGTGTTGTTCGGCCGTAAGATCACAAAACGATAAGAACAGATTCGGTTGTAACTTGTAGGGGGGATTATAAAATACATTCGGCACGTTCTTTGGTATTTCTGTTTCTGATAAACACAAACTACAACAGCAAACTCCATAAAATGTTATTTCATAGTTCAATGCAGTGACAAGTAAACTCAAGAGATTTTTCTTTTTATTTCCCGAAAACCATAAAATCGTTTGTTGCGAAGTCAAAATGCGATATTGTTTGATTTTTTATTGACGCATGTTACACTGCTCTCATCCGATTTTGCAATAAATCGATTTCTTTCTTTCCTCTTTTGGATTTGTGTGAGTTGTATAAATTAATGAGGTTGCGTTTTATGCGTAGGTGTTTTAGGTTGGGGGAAAGTTAAGATAAATGCTGTGTAGACAATGCAAAGTTACTTTTGCATACCGTTGATCAATTTATTTTTGTTGCAACCCCATTTTTCAAGCTCGGTTGATTGCTAATGCTAACTGTTTGAGAACAAACCTGCCCTTATACTGTTGATACATATATGTGTTGTTGGGTAAACGTTTTGATGCAGGCAGTTGACCTGTGTGACATAGCGTCTTAAAAATCAAAGAGGTACAAAGGAAAGTAATATTTTATTTGAAACAAAACTACCAAATAACTTACAAAATGTGGCGAATACATTTAGTTTTCAACAATCGCTGTTATTATCATGAGTGCAAAAATGTATTCACTATTGTAAGTTCCCTGGCAGCTTTTATTTATTAAAGTTACATTTCAAGTTTGTGTCTTGAGTTTCCTGATGTATTAGTGAGTTTTAAACAATTTGTGGTACATCATGTCATCCTGTCATGACCAGTGCTGGTAAGAGTGTAAGATTCCCTCCTAAATGTATTGACCATTTCTGGAATCGCTAAAAGTTGTGTATCTAGGTCCCATTTTCTTTTAGAGACAAGAAATTTGATCCAAGCACCAGACAGTTCAGTTAAGAAGAGCAGTTACAGAAAAATGGGCATGTTTTTGACAAAAATATCACTTTTTACTGTAAAACCCAGAAGGTGCTATTGAGAAATGTCCCTTATCTTTTTCTTTAAATCTTGAGTTTTTTCCTCTCTGAACGACAAATTTGCTTTAATATTTTGCTTTGTTGCCTGTTACTTTGTAGAAAGAAATAAAAATCATTATAGTTTGTAAATATTTCATTACTTTTTGATGTATATTTTTACAGGTGGTTAAAAATAATTTTTTAGCACTTCATGATTGTTAGGTGAGCGGGTAAACATCACACAATTCTGGTTTCTGGGTTGCAATACATACAG
>QXVZ01032400.1:0-16753 GCA_008931825.1 Phallusia fumigata
TAGATAAATGTTTAGAAAATGTTTTTAAAATATTAAAGATACCTAATGTACTGTTTGGCCATGTGATCCCAAAAAAGCCTTGGGTATACATACATTATACACATACCTCTAAACTATTATTAACTACAGTACATGCCATACACATATTCACAAAACTGCACACATTCAGAGAAATACAATGGGGCTTTTGTAAAAGTATTTAAGATATCTAAAACACTGTTAAGAAAACTTGATGGTGTTTTACACTATTCATTTTAAAACAAGCTTACCAACAACATGAACATTACCTGAACTCCAAATCAGCATCAAAAGTTGAAATACGAACTGATATTAGTTTCGATCGTTTCTTTTTTAAAATGTGCAAAGGCATCTTGTAAGCTGATATTCTAGTAAACAAGTGCTGAAAATAAAATTGCCATGTTGAACAATCAATCAATCATGTTGATTTTGCTCACACCAGAAATAAAACCAATACACAACAATATACATTTGTCAAAAACATGGAAAACAAAAATTGATAGGCTTGAGCCACTAGTGGCTATTACTGCTAGCTGATCTTAATCTATTTGTGTATGGTGAATTTAGGCATGTATTTGTAAACAAATAACAACATCAAACACAACATTAAAATTTAACTTGTTTATGTTTAGACAATTGGTAATTGGTTCTTTGAAAGTTTAACAAATAGTTTGCACATAAGTCTATTATATACTTCTGTTTGGTTAAAAAAACAACTTTTCAAATACAGGAAACAACTGCATGGANAAGCTTTTTTCAAGAGGAAATTTGTGAAGAAGTGATAGATAAGGCTTGTACCCTTGAAACTAGGTGAGTTATCCCTTTCAGTATGAAACAAGTGCAAAATGTATTAACTTTCCATTTATCTGACAGGTTTAAAAATGAGGCCTACACACCACATGAAGAGAAAGTCGTATCAAACATTCTCTCTGAACAAAATATCATGGTATGTTATGTATAGTTTTGTGGTGAAGTTCGGTTGTAACAAAATTACATTTGGTGCTGTGTGTTTGTTTCAGGGCTTAATTCAATTTGAAAGAAGGTGGAGGCAGCATTTCCTTGACACAATGCAACCAAAATTTTTGCCAAATCTGTGGTCTGTCGAACACAATCATGACAGGGTTCAGCGAGGCTAAATGATGTCAACTTTTTCATTTTAGTGAAAATTTATGTTTTAAAATATTTGATTTAACTGTGTCACTGAAAAAATGCAAATGTGGTGTGTCTCTTTTGTGCACATAGGACTTTATGTTGGTTTAAAATTAAATGTTTTTTTTGCCTTGTATATCGCCTAACTGGTGAAACAGTTTGTGTTATTGCCTGCAATATGTGTTACTTTACTCCAAATGGAAGTATTCTTATTTTCAGAAAATAACATAAAAAGTGTCTGCTAACTACATGTTAGGGAGTAAACTCTGCCAGCGTGCTATGTCTGTCATAACTCACCCTCTGGTGGCTGTGCTAGGTGCAACTGGCGCTGGAAAATCAAAGCTGTCATTGGATATCGGCAGATACTTGGGTGGAGAAATTGTCAGTGTGGATTCAATGCAGGTTCAGATGTAAACTAAATAAAATATTTTTAAAATTGATTATCTTACTTGAATATGTATATATTTGTGTTGTTTGTTAAACCATTTTGTACATCCAACCCATGAAAATGTGAATTTTATTTTTTCACATCATGACATTTTTTGCCAATGACAAAAAAACAGAAAGTTTTAGAAAAATACACAATTCTTTTGTTTATGTATCCATATAGATTTATGAGGGTCTGGACATTGTGACAAACAAAGTGACACCAGAAGAGCAAGCAATCTGTCCCCACCACATGATTGGATTTTTGTCTCCCTTAAAGCAATTCACTATCACTGACTTCCAGAAAATGACACTGAAAACTGTAAATAAAATGTTCTAATATGCTGTAAATAATAGGTTACATTCTGAATTGTTATTGGCACTGCAGGTATATTCCAAATTGTTTTTGTTGACTGCAGATAAATGATATCCACAAACGAGGAAAACTACCAATACTTGTTGGTGGAACAAACTATTATGTTGAGAGTATTTTGTGGGATTATCTTGTAAGCAGTCCAAAACAAGTGGATAAAATTGATGCAACTATGGAGTCCTATCGAGAAGTAAAAAATCAACTGCTGCATCTAATTTCATTTTTTTAGAAACTTTATTCTACTTATTTTGAAGGAACTGAAGTTACTGTCAAATGCTGAATTGTATGAAAAATTGAAAGAAGCTGACCCCGCTGCTGCTTCTGTCATTCACCCTAACAATCCAAGGAAAATGATTAGAGCCTTGGAGGTTTGATGTTTTGTAGCATAGCAATGTTTGTTTAATTTTTATCCTTGGTGAGCAGATCAAGCATCTACCTGCCCGTTACAGTTTAATTGAATCACTTTATTTATTTGAATTTAAAATTCTGTGTTCTTAATGTGGATCAACCCAATGGTTCTGCTGTGTGGAACAGTACTGTTTATGTTTTGTTCTGTTTATATTACAAAGGTACAAGTGAACAACACAGGATTAAAACCAATAACTTTACAGACACATAGCAGTCATACACACCCCTCAGCCATTTTAGTGGCGTTACCTTTTCCATATGCCTAGTAAAATAATATCTTGAAATTAGTTTATAATTAAAAATTCCTTTTAGTCATTGCATTTTTTATTTATTCTCCCAACATAAGTACCTCATTTCTAAAGGTGTTTCATAGAACTGGAAAAGCAATTACGGCACATTGGGAAGAGCAAACTGACCAAGGTGGCAGTGGAGAATGGGGAGGTCCTGTGAAGTTTCCCAATGCCTGCATCTTGTGTGTTCAGTGTCATCCTAAAGGTAAGTGTACGTTACATGTAAATGCACACCAGAGGCTTTTAGTACCAGAATGTAAAGATGCAGTTCCATCATTAAACACAAATGTACAGTTCACAATCAGCATGCAAATACATTTTTGGAGCTGTCTGTCGAGTATTAATTCGCTTTGTTATAAATATGGTGAAATACATACCTGTAAAATTGTGAACGCACTGGTTATGTAAATTGAAATGAGCCAACAATTTGGGTCAGTCTGAGTTTTGATGGTCGGATGTGCATGAAACATAGTGCCCAGTGCTCAAGAAAGCCTTGCCTGACATTGTATAATTTGTGACCAAGAGTTTAAACATGAAACATCAAATACACACCCTAAACAGAACACTTGTAGTTTTGGATCATACTGGATATTTCTACTACCGTACACAACATTTTTGTAATTTAGTGCTGGAAAAAAGAATTTACAGACGAGTTGACAAAATGGTTGAAAGGGGATTAATACAAGAACTCCAGGACTTTCACACCAACTTTAATGCAGCAAGGTATAAAATCTGAATGCAAAACACATGATTTTTACCTTTAGCAACAATTCTTTAGATTAAAAGGAGATAAGGAGGCAAACTATGAGCATGGCATCTTCCAGAGCATTGGCTTCAAAGGTTTGGATACCTAATATTGTAAAAGCAATGCAACATTGAAATTGACAACCTGTTGTAGAGTTTCACAACTATTTGACTGCACCAGCGGACACTTCAGAAGAACAGAAAGAAAAGTTACTTGCAGAATCAATTGCTGACATGAAGCTACATACCTGGCAATATGCCAAATACCAAATGAAAACCATAAGAAAAAGATTTGTAAACAGTATGTCAGAAGTACATAGTACATTTAGGAGTATTCTGGTTTAGCGCTTTATAAACTGCTACAATGCTAGTAATTTTAATAAAAGTAATATTAGTTACTAGTTGTAGTTACAGCAAGAACTAAAATAACATGCAACTATTACAATAAATTCTCTTCTCAAATTCTAAGTTAGGTGAATTCCAGAGCTAGTGACCTGATCTTACATTTGTTTAAAGGAAAAAACGCACTACCTGTTTACAAACTGGATGCAACTGATCCTGCCAAATGGGATAGTGAAGTGCTACATCCCACTCTTAAACTCCTCAAGTTACTTTACAAAAACCAATACAACATTGCCTCAAATTTGCTGCCATACTCACTCAAAGTAAAGTCAATCACATTTTTGGGCAATTCCAACCTAAAATTCTGAAACAGTTTGTCATCTTGTAGGAAAATGGTATTCTTCAGCCAATACCACCAGATCCAGTGGTTAGAAGGGGTGTCACGCTGAACTACTGTGTAGATTGCAACAAGTATGTGCAGGAGTACCAGTGGATGGGTAAGTGCATGGATATCAGAAAAACACTCGCTGTCCTTAAACACCTCAAAAACTTTTACTCTGATCCCCGACTCTTAGTATTACTAGGGTGCCAACTCCGAATCATAGTATTCTTAGGAGTCTAAGCACTTAAGGTCAATATTCCGGTTTATTTAGAAGCTGAAAAAGCTGACTCTTTGACAGAATAGCAGAAACGCAATAAAAATGGTTAAAAAGCATTTCCAAAATGTCCCGTTCAAAAACAATATTTATCAACATTGCTTAATTATGAAAAATCAGCTACAAAGATTCAATTGCACTTTAGGAGTAGAAGTCGGATAAAAAAATTACAACTTCAGCTCCAACTGCTAGTAGTCATAAGAGTCCGACTTCATCCAAAACCTTTGACTTCAACCCTGACTCTGACTCTGAATTTCTGGTTTTTGGTTTCTGTGCACTAACTTTTGGCTTTAATTTGCAGGACATGTTACAAGCAAAAAACACAGGGGCATGGTCAAAAAACGAAAACAAGCTATTACTGCAACCACTGAAGTTTTAACTGAACACTGTGCCGTCTTACAGACAAATAGTCGAACAAAACCTGTTTCTGAAAAGACATTGAATGAAGACAGTAGCAGCGATGATGATGTATTTGGTGGTGTTTTTAATAATTCAGAAATTCAACATGTTTCCTGATCTTTTATTACAGTATATTTTTTGTAGTGCAAATTGTGGCCCTACCTTTCGTACTGAAAAAAAACCTGTTGTACTTCGAATCCCTTTTATTCTACCACCAGGGAAATAAAACAAGGCACAATCGAACACAGCATATCATTGACTATTTAGAAAATTTTGAACAGTTTTTTACATTGAGGTATGCATGTAAGAAGCAGGGGTTATGAAAACTGTTGACAATCGAAATCAGAGCTACAGGGTAAACAAACATGGCATTCATTTTTGACTAGTTGTATCACACATGTATTGAAGCAAAAACACACTCAAAATCAAATAAATTGTAGACGTATGGTTTGCCTGCTAACGTTTACAGAGAAACAGTTATTGAGGCTGTTGGGCTACCTGGGGTATAACTGTCGTCTTATGGTTCATGAAAATATTTAAATGCACTGTGTAGCAAACAAAACATTTGGGTGATGTTTTAAAATCCAAAATACAATACTATTTTTTGGTCTTTTAAAAACAGGTTTTTCTTCATCAACAATAAAAATTCACATCTTATCCCTTGACTAAAAACAAAGCCCAACAGGGGGTGTAACACAAATGAAACTTTGCACATAACTGAGCACCATAAAATGGTTCGCAGCAGAAATATTATTCCTCAACTTCACACCATGCTTCTTCAGCCAATTCAAAGTACTTGGCCGCAAGTCTTCCTTTCATTGCAGCTGTGGCTGCTTCTGCTGCCTCATTGTATAGTTCTCCTGCAAAAGCCATGCCAAAGTGAAAAAATAACATGGATGGTGATTTGTTTTTCATCCTTGGTTGTTGAAACATTGTCTTGTGCAATAAGCACAAATCAGCAATCTGCTTGCATTATTTGCAGCTTTATGAGAACACTTTTGTTCTACTGTTTTTAGATTTTACATTGGTCACAAGGGTAAAACATAGAAGTAGTTAAACAACAAACTTACAAGACTAAAGCATTAGCTCTACCTTATTGGACAGTTATGTTAGCATCAAACTAAAAACACCCACATCTCTACAATTAGAAGCTACTGAAACATTTTATGGTTTCATGGGACAATTTCACACATTTATTACGGTAAAAGTACAGTAGTTCTGTGTGGTACTGATAATGCTTTTTTACTTACCAGCCTTGTTAGGGTCTTTGTCCACTCCATGACCGCCTTTCAGGTAGATATCGGCTTTGTGAGCCAGTATTTCATACAATGGAGCTAGTCTGCTCAACACAGAGTCATATCCCCCTTCAGCATCATTCTCGTCACCATCACCAATCAGCTTGTCAAACCATTCCAAGGCTTTTTGAAAGCTCACTGGCCTATATATGATAAATGCTTATAACTAATCGTAAAAATGTGTAGGTTAGGTAAATTTTTAGGTCATACACATGTCAATATTTTTATTAATCAGGTGTATAAAAAGCATGACACCACATTAGAGCTGCACCGGAAGTATTTTTGTAGTACTGGGGTCACTGCTCTAATACGAAATGAGCAAAGTTTACCCAATTTGTGAGCAAGTGCTCTAATATTAATTGTTCAAGCTCGACTAAAGAGTTTAATACCAACAACCGAATAATTTGAGCCCAAGTTTTACTTACTTATTCTTTGGTAAACCGATGCCGCTGTGGTAAGCTTTTGCTACAATGAAAACTGAATTCTTGTCACCAGCTTCAGCTGCAGACTCCATCATTTCAAAACCCTTGATTGCATTTTCTTCAGATGGCTGAAACAGAAAAATAAAGCATCACACAACTTTTCCTTTACATTAAATAGACAGAGAAGACATTTTTACCTCTAGGGTGATTTGAGCAAGCAGATCATGTGGCATTCCCATATACAGCTTTGCCATACATAAGATTGCTTCCAATGAACCACAGTCGGCAGCTGTTTCCAAATGAAACAGTGCAGAATCTTCATGGTATGGAACTCGTCCGATATCATAATAGGCTGCCATGTCATAGTGTATCTGAAACAAAGGCATTGTATCTTTAACTGTATGCATTGCAAATCAAGCACACACCATTTTAAAAACTAATTGAAAAGCGTTACTAGTCCTAGATGTTAGGGATTCATCATATTGTTGTGTGTTACCTTCCCTAGGATTGACTTTCCAACAACAAGTTTTTCTGCCCGCTTGATCTTTGATATTTCAGCAACAGCGCACGACGATCTTCTCATCATATTGCAGTTGTGGGGGATGCCGAGCATGGCAGGTGGAGAACCAACCATTCCTGGTTTGGCAGAGGGAAGGTTTCCATTCATTTCCTCCAAAATATCACAAAACTCCTAAAAAATATTTTACATGTCATACGAAATAAAGTTAACCGCTGGCACAAGGTTTGAACTGTAAATATAAGGCTACCTTTTCTGCACAACTTAAAAACATAGTGGTTTTAAAGAATTATGGTTGTCTATCTTTATAAATAAACATAAACACAGGTCTGTGTTATGTGAATGTAATATGTCTTTTTCTTTTAGTCTTGGCCGTATATTTCTTGGAACATTTTAATACAATTGGAACAATTAAAAATACGTAATATACAGCAAAACTGTGTTCCTGGAATGTTATATTTGTTTTTACATGACAGACTGTAAGTTATGTTTAAAAAAATCCACCCACCGCATGGTCAGAAAGTTCGCTTATGGTTCTTTGTCGTCGGACAGATCCATATCCACTGGATGACCCATCATAATCATCTTCAGAACTTAGTTTTCGTGACAACATCCGTCGAATACTGCTGCTGTTACTTGTACTATCTAATCCACTTTCTTCGTCTTCTTCTTGCAATATGTACAGGTCATCATTTCCTACAAAGTAAATTTTGTGCCACACTTAAATTTTTTTAAAGGATTGGAACTAAACAATTGACCCACACATTTTAAAACAGAATATGAGCAGTAGTTAATAGTGATATTGTAATTTGGACCCACTTGATCTGTATTTGTAAACTCAGAAAGTCCGACGTTACCTTCACTTGATCGTGGGGGCAAATAACTGGAGCTTTCCAAAATGCTGAATAGGTCAGATGAATTTTTGATCATGGGTGAAAGTGGTTCCTCATAACCAGTTGGTAGAGTACCTCGTCTCTTCATACACATTTTAACATTACAACAATAAAGCAAAGTCAAGTAAGGTCATAAAACAAGTAAATAAAATACACCTACTTAATTACAGAATTAAATTTGGTGGAACTATGTAAGGGTTTATTGACAAAATTATTTTGGAGTTATTTTCTTTATTTGCTGCATTGTGGCCTATAGATCTGCTCACAACCTTTAAGACCAAGGGACTGGTTTGGCTACCACAGTTGCACTGCAAAATACCACTATGGTCTGCTGATTGAACTTATATTGTTATTCTAAAGACTAACTAAACTTGCAATGATTGGAAAGTGAATCAGATTTTTTACAATCTGTATATCCTAACTATCTCCACAAGTGTTGTCTTTTTATTAAACTCCATATTGTAGGCAGCTTTTCATCTCCCTGGCAAGTATAATTATTTACCAACAAATCTATCAAAAATCTATATTTTCNACTTAAATTTTTTTAAAGGATTGGAACTAAACAATTGACCTACACATTTTAAAACAGAATATGAGCAGTATTTAATAGTGATGTTGTAATTTGGACCCACTTGATCTGTATTTGCAAACTCAGAAAGTCCGACGTTACCTTCACTTGATCGCGGGGGCAAATAACTGGAGCTTTCCAAAATGCTGAATAGGTCAGATGAATTTTTGATCATGGGTGAAAGTGGTTCCTCATAACCAGTTGGTAGAGTACCTCGTCTCTGCATACACATTTTAACATTACAACAATAAAGCAAAGAGAAGCAAGGTCATAAAACAAGTAAATAAAATACACCTAGTAAATTACAGAATTTAACTTGGTGGAACTATGTAAGGGTTTATTGGCAAAATTATTTGGAGTTATTTTCTTTATTTGCTGCATTGTGGCCTATAGATCTGCTCACAACCTTTAAGACAAAGGCACTGGTTTGGCTACCACAGTTGCACTGCAAAATACCACTATTATCTGCTGATTGAACTTATATTGTTATTCTAAAGACTAACTAAACTTGCAATGATTGGAAAGTGAATCAGATTTTTTACAATCTGTATATCGTAACTATCTCCACAAGTGTTGTAATTAAACTCCACATTGTAGGCAGCTTTTCATCTCCCTGACAAGTATAATTATTTACCAACAAATCTATCAAAAATCTATATTTTCACACACAGTTGAAAATTACTTACGGCCATTGATGAAGTTTTTTTGGAGTTTGTCATTTCGTGGTGGGACAAGTCAAAGGAGGAGAGGTTGAGGCTTTCGCAAATTCGATTGCAAGTGTGGGAAAAAAAGACATATTTCATGCCCTTTGTGCCCAAGTTGCCGTCTCCATACTCTGTGCCCCTGTAAGCAAACAATGTTCAACTATGTCAGCATAGCAACCTCCTAATCAGCCTAATGTGTGTCAATGACTTGGTAGGCCTAATGTGGTAAAGGGTAAACAGGAACGTCGAAAAGCAACAAACTAGAGTGCCAAAAATAATATTTGCTTTGTGGTTATAAATGGCTTGAAAGGGCTGAAAGCTTTATCTCTATAGTTGTAATAGCCTTGGGGAATTTAATACACACTTGGTTGACACCATTGTAAAGATAGCCAGCCGTGTTTTTGGGTGATTTAGGCTGAATATCTGAGCATCATGTGCTTTGGTCAGGGCGATCTTATCACAAAGTGCAAAGACATCCATCAAATCAGATGTGTTTGTCAGTGTGTTGCCAGGGGGCAAATCATATTTTAGTCACTGCACCAGTTGACTTGTACATACAGTTTGTGTGGCAAAATCTTACTTGTATGTGTGAATTTGTGGATCTGTCCACAAATCGCCGACACCCTGTATGTCGACCACAATCAGTCTATGCTGAGAGCATTCTGAATATCAGTGACTGAAGGCCTGAACACAAAATCCAAACATGCAGTGTAAACAAAAATCATGCAGACATCAGCCCAACATTGCAGTTACATACTGCCTAGCTTGTAATAGTGTTTCAGGATTACATGTGAAGGGGTAAGAATTTCACAACCACACATGCTGACCTGGGGTGTGGCCCGTGCATCATCGTCATGTACAAAGCCGGAATTGGAGTTGTACTTCACATAATCCCCTTCAATGTAATTTTCCAAATGGAAGAGAGGCTTACCGGGGCGGTCTGACATTTCAATCACGGACATTTGCATAATGTCCACCTGGTTTTAGAAGTAAAATTTTAAAAATTTGTTTGATTGATAAATTGCCTAATTGTGTGAAAAAAGTAGTTTGCTAATCAAAAAATTTTTAGCTGTTGTGCTGACACATTTTGATTTGTGTCTAGACTTTAGATTTTTGTTTGTCAATTTGGGTTGTAGAACTTGTTTCATACACTTGTTGCTCAAGAAAACATAGAACGTTGCGTGCAGATTCTAATACATTGATCAACTTGCTATGTGCTTGTGAAATAGTACTATCCACAAAACCTTTTGAAATCTAACCTTTGTGTACATTTAAAAAATGAGCAAATTACCTTTTTTGGTGGGTGATGTTTGTTGTATTCTTCTCCCCACAGTTTTGCATCCATTTGCAACCGTACATCTTCGAATAGTGTTTTTCTTGTAATGGAATCTTCATCCATGTATCGTTTCACAACACATGTGGTTGCAGTGGACCATTCCTGGGAATGACTGAAGTTTGACAACTTTTTTCTAAAACGACAATAAAAATATTTTTGTCATAATTTACAAAGCAAGGTCCATTTTGGGTTCTTGTTAAATATTACTTACGCTCGAAAGCATTCCCTCATCGCTCCTTTGTTAAAAGGCTGTAAAACAAAAACAAGTAATAAGAGGACACCTTCATAAATAGTCTAATTGTTTCAATTTTAATCTATTTTTGACAAAGACCATTTACTTTTTATTGTGTAGCATTTGCATGTTTACCTCAGTCTCAACTTTAATTTGTATTGTGTCCTCTGTCCAAACAGCTTTTCTTGGACTGTAGCGATATCTGCGAGCCACTTCCGTAGGCTTAGCATTGATCTCATGCCATGAATCCTGTTTTGTTGCACGGATGTGTGTTGCTGACAACTTCCACATTCTCTTGTGTCGCTGTTTTTCGTCCTTTATCTTGCGCACCTAGTACCATATTTGCATGTTTACACAGCTGTTATATTAGTGGTAAACACAAAAAGTAATTTGATAATAGGTACCAATTAGTGCAAGCCATGACAAATGAAAAGCCCAATACCATCAACCAAACTCATGAAAAGGTTGACATTCAGAAAATCAAATGCACACATATTGGTGAAAAACATTGGCTTATAAACAAGTTGCAATAATCGTAAGTAGCCATAACAAAAGATACATAAAGAAAAGAGAGCAATGCAACACTTAAACATATACCGGAACAGAAAGATGGGAGGATCGTGATTTACTCTGTTAAAATACATTGGAAATCATATAAAAGCTACATGAACTAAAAGTATGATAAAAAGAAGAAAATCTGCTGTTAAGCCAAGAAAAATTAGGCAAGTAAGCCATGCAAACTAAAGAAGCATTAAGCATTTGTGATTTGAGTTTCTACACATGTTTGACACCTGGTTAAGTTCATTAAGAAGGATATCTTTTTCTTGCTCTTCCTACAATGGAAAAGGCAAAGGTAATCACATAAAATGCAACCACACAATGGTATGTGCGTTTGAATATTGGTCACATACAGTGACACCTTGACATTTTATATTCCTTTCATATTAACACCTATCATTACTCAAATATATACCCAGTTTAGTCAGCAAAAAATATAAATTAACCCATGTATTAATAGGCTAAGTTTATAGTACCTGATTGGTCATAGACTGGAATACCAAATGTCGCAGATTGTTTTCCAGAATTTCACCTTTTACTCCATTGACTTCTTCTGACTCAGTTTTGCTGAAAACAACACAACAATTCAATGTTGTTACCAAAACAGTACAAAAAGTGTGACATGCTACGCTACGTCAACCCAAACATAAGTGGCCATTGAAGTATTGGACATGTGACGAAAAACTGTACCCTTATGACATACTAAACCAGACAATAAGTGCTTGTATGTAAAGATTAGAATTGGTTTGATTCGGGTAAGCAAGTGTAGAAGTTTTATACACATGGCTCTTCATGTTATTTACAGTTAAATTTGCAAGGATTTACACCCCAAATAAAGATGGTTTCAAATGGAAATATGTTTTATTCTTGTTTGGATTTTACAGCGGGTTTTGCCAATATTGTGCATGATCATTGTAGAGATACAGACATCCCAGTTTTTAAGAGTGAGTTAGTCAGTAAAACAAAATCAGAAACACCATGGAGGGCTATTACTCCTGCCTGGCTTGAAATCGGGGCTCATCAATAATGCAAGGTTGTCATCAAACCAACTTACTCTTTTTCATCTCCTGATGAACTCCCTGAGGCATCAGCATCGTTATCAAAATCAAACAGTGACATGGAGCCACCATCCATGCAAAAATCATCATCCGAGTCTGATAGTGAATCGCTCATTGTGCCAATTCTGTTAAAACACAGCACACATAAACTTGAAGTACGAAGGGTAAACTTGAAGTAATACATATTAAATCTTTACAAGTTTTCGTTTTGAAAAACACTAAATTTCTAAGCTCAATATGAACGTTGTTTTTGTCACTAAGTAACAGTGCAGCTCTTACAATTTATCTCAAAACAGAAATAGATGCTTCACTCTTGCTAAATCAATGTTCTTCCAAAGTCCCTCAGTGGTACCGACTGTCTAAATCAGCAAACCTACTTGAACCTCTTGAACTGCTTCGTGAAGCACAATTCTGCACTCTTGCATTCAGCAGTTGGAAGAACATGTGCTGCGAAAGCTGTGACCACAGGCCGCCTTTCAGCGCATATGAAGCAAAACGTCAATACGTTCGGCGCAATGGAACGAGCAGAACGCGATATGTTTACAGCGTACGTGACTTAGCGCCACAGGTCGCGTTACTAAAAAACAAACCGCAGTCAGCTGATTAGATGACGTAAGATTATGTCGGTGACGTCACGTAGTATCGGTCGCTGTGAAAACTTTGTTTCGTTGTCCTACTGGGTTTACGCACCTGCAACTCCGCGCAACACCGCACAATCCTAATCTTTAACGTTGCTTCGCCAAAATATTTCCACTGCTATAATAGTTCGCTACACACAAAACTGCAGACTCGCTCCAGAACGAAACAAATATTATTGCTTTCTTTCATACTTTTCCACCTTAAACATATGCGATCTGCGGGGACCAGGTTAGCTCTTCTGTAGTGCTGGCTCGCGGCGTTCGCTGCTAGACTGCAACTTAATCGTTTTCCCGGTAATACGAGTCAAGGGACTTCTCGCTGAAACAGAGAGGCGTAGCGCAAACCCGTCGCGCGTTACTTTGCCCTGGGTCATCGGAGTTCAGCGAACGAGCCGGTTTGACGTAAGGATTTTCGCAGAGATGGGCCTTTGTGTGGCGACGCCGACGATCGTTGTTAGAAAAATTTACTTTACGTGTAACCTACTTTGCTGCGACACGCGGAAACCGGTTGACGACGATTTAGGAAAAAGGGTGGCCAGTGGTCAGCGAACAACGCAGTGACGGTTAATTTTTGTGGTTCTCTTGAACTGCCTCCTGGTACACTGAAAGCCAATTGTCGTATTAATCCTGTCAATTATTGTGCCTTGAAAATATTTTATCTTTCGGTACACTTCGGCCTACGTTAACTATCTCATTTTATTTATGTCAAGTTGAACCATTTTTTTAAAAGCGGATGCTTCTTGCTTTTACCCAGAGTTACAAACAACCCAAGAAGGCCATAGGTTACAACCAACTTTTGGATCAACTCTGCTGCTACGAAAGACGCTGATCTCAGAATGAAAGCTTGGAATATCGAGAATTGTTTGCAATTTATTTGTTCGTGTCCGTTTATTGAAATAAATACGGTTTTCGCTGCGTTCTCTCCCGGAACAGTCAAGACAAAGGTCGAAATGCAAAGAAAATAGAAGTGCACGTGAAAAAAGTGACAACCTACGAACGGTGGTCGGATTTTGAAATTGAATCCAACACAAAAAACAGTTTTGTCTAAGGCTTTTATGCACAAAAAGCAAGGAGTGATTGATGGCTTATCTGTTTGGATAGTAAAACCCAAACGATTTGCACAAAAACTATTGTCTATTTTTAAAATATTAGTCGCAAAGTATAAAATCATCGCAAACATTTTTTCACAAGGCAGACAAGACGTCCGCAGGGTGGCGGTCACAACGCATCGGCCAAAAAATCTCGCTCAAAGGTGAACTGTCAAAGATAGGATTGTTCGGCCTTCTACTACGCTGTACAGAGGAACAGAAAATTAGCCTACTACAAACTGCATGGCGAAAACAGAAATGACGCGCAGAATGTCTATAAGGCCACTGTTATAACAACGGATGACAGCGAATGGGCAAATGGAACGGAGCACCCCGTTAGTTGCAAAAAAAGTACGGATTTTTGTGGTGAAAAGCTCTCACCCAAACCCGAAATGCAGCAAATTGCAAAATATTGATTGTGTGGAGTCGATTGGCAGTTGTCAGAACGATGTGTTCTATGGTCATGTACAATTCAGACACCCAAAACATAAGTAGATTAAACTTTATGCCAAATTTTGTATCCTTTATTAAACATTACCAATACAGTTTGTAAATGTTGGCATTATCCACTTAACTATTAGGCGTCTCAATTTTAGCCCTTTTCCTTACATCTAAGCCGTGTAATACACAGGAAAAAACAAACACTATTACGCCAAAGCTAGCACTACCTATAGTAAACCATTATTTGGCGTATACGTTATAGGAAGACTTTATATAGGCAAGACAAGACAGATGACCGCCCTAAAACGAGAATCAGTACCGCACTATACAGCATGAACAAAGCTGTTAATCGGAGACGTTTGCTTTGACAAGTTGCGGCGCATTTTCTTTTCTTTAAATGTGGCGAAACTGACCCTCCCATCTATTTGTATCTAGCATAAGTATGGATAAGCACAGCCAATGTTACGGCTGGTTACGACAGAGTATGTTTTAGTATTGAAGACCCGTAAACTTGCAGTTGATGGCGAGAGGGGCAAAGGCCATTTGGGGTATGACTATCAGTAGTACGTGGTGTAGAAGTGTCGTGCATGCAAAAACCGGTCGTCAATAAAGTAGAAAATGTCAGAAAAAACGTGCAAAATTTACGCGACTGATTATAGCTTGAACAGAAAACGGATGTTTTCCACAGTAAAACCCAATAGGCTTTGCAAAACATCCCCGCCTTACTGGACATGAATGGTTACTTTGGGTTTCAGTGTTACTGCGACATGTTATGTGTTTTTGTGTGTTGTAAGTGCATACCTGTGGCGAAGCACCGCTTAGCCCAGAAGTAACCACGAGCCATATATTGCACGGCATCGAACCGGATAGCACGCACGGGCCAGGTACGAATGTGTGGAGCAAAATTAACTGAAAAAGCACCAAACGAATCTACAACGAGCCACCGTTTATCAGCAGCTTGTCGCCGGGCGGGTCCCTACTGTACGCACTGTTCGCGTAACCGTTCACGTGCGTGGCGGGTAAATGTCCGTTGCTCACCCTCCCAGGCGAGTCGCTGTAAATTTCAGTGTCGTCGTCGTGGTACTCCACGTCAAGCCCGCTGTCGCTGTACAGGCGGGTGATGGCGCCATCGCCCGACGGCACGTACTTGTATTCCGGCTCGGGGCGCGCAAAGCAGCGTCCTCTCCGCTGGCGATTCATGACGCAGAAAATTGTCAAACAGAAACAGGCCAGCAGGAGGATAGAGAAGGCCAGGACCAGGTAGAAGTGGCTGACAGGCGCCGAAGGCACTTCAGGCATCACGCAGTCACTGCTTCCTTGCGGCATCCTAGCTCCCGCCACGCACTGCACGCAATCCCCAGGCGACTTTCCAACGCAGCTGTGACAGTGAGCTGCGCACGGACGGCACACAAGACCCTCGTCGGTGTTGCCGTCAGCTGAAGATTCACTCGGGCTGCTTTCCACCCCGACGCTCTCCTGCGCCGCATAGTGGCCAGCCGGGCAGTGGGCCACGCAGTTGTGTTGCGCGGGCATGAGCACGAAACCGCTCTTGCACACTGTGTTTCGTAGAGGTCAGATACAAACCGATGCGATTGGCCAAGGGTGTGTCACGTGATGTTCGAGTTGAAGGGCGATCCGGTCGACGTCGAAGATTGAAGAAGAAATGCGAAAAACAAACACATTACTATCGGGGAGTTAGACTGTCGTGTTAGCGAGCCACCGACCATACACGTAGGGTGTAGAATTACCTAACCCTTCCACTGCGGCCACTGGAGGCGATGTTACAACACATTCTGGGCACAAACAACCGTTTCGGAGCGGTCTATCCACGAAACGACTTACTTGGATGCGGAAATACCATGCAAAGCTAGACAACACTAAAAGCCACGTTAAAGACTAAAAAAAGGTTTTTGACAAATTCACATTTATGTAACAATTCAGGATAATGTGTTTAGCTATGTTATTGCGTGGTATGACAAACTGTCAGTTTTTTAAGGGCTCATTTAGGAAAAAACTTACATCAGTTCTTTAAAAACCGTGAAACTCTCGGATTGTGAATATGCTTGAGCAAGATGCGTTGATTGACAAAACAAAGTTCGAATTAAAACAAACCTTATAACCTATAGTTTGTTACTAGTTCTGCGGGGGACAAAAATTTCTTACTTCAAGTAACTTTGTTGCAAGTGGTGACTTTGGTG
>QXVZ01032403.1:0-10915 GCA_008931825.1 Phallusia fumigata
TACAGAGTGTAATAAAGTTGTATTCACACTTTACTGTTTTGCTTTTTTACTGTTAATTTATCCTGGATCGAAGATCTTCATAGGACATAAAGCCCTTCCATATGTGTTTCGGAAGGCCAATATATTTTACAGCAGTAATGCTGCTTAATTTGTTTTGGTTAGAAAACTGGCGGTACAAGATTAAAACCAAAATACAGATATGAAAAATGGCCTGAAGCAAAGAACTTAAAGTTTGAATCAAGCTGGATAAAATGTTTAAATAATAAACCCGCGTGCCCGAAGTTTGAGAACAACGCCCTAAAAAACTACAGTGAGACTTTGCACATGTAAACAAACCGTAACGGTTTTTATCGATGTTTGATGGTCTTGCGTGGGGTATGGACAGCTTTTGTGCATATCTTTCTTGACCAAAACGGTTCCTCACACAACAAGTAGGGTGTAATTGCCGAGTGCAGCAATCTTTGGCTTACAGCCGACAACTCCGGAAGCAAAGGGTCTCGTGGGAAAAATTACGTCACTGAAACGTAATCTGGTTGGCAGGTTGGGCCCTGTCAACAGCCAGCGTAGCTTGGGTAAATTTGCCAAGTCATTGGCGTCTTGAGCGACGCGCACTGGGCACGCCCATTATACAGCGTAGTAGCAGTCAGCCAGTAGCATTGGATGAGCAACGATTGCTGCAAAAATGGGTTCGTTTCAAGGTAAAACTTACAACACGCCCGAAGAAGCTGAGGCGTTTGTTGATGAAACAATTCAGGCTCATAAGGTTGTGATGTTTACAAAGAGATTTTCGCCCTTTTGCTACAGGGCTCGATCTGCATTCAAAAGCATTAAAGTGGACTGCGAAGAAATATTACTAACCGGGCGTCCTGACTGTCAAATTATCCAGGACGCCTTGCTCAAAAAGACAGGAGCAAGGACTGTACCAAGGGTGTTTGTACACGGAAAATGCATTGGTGGTGGAGATGAAACAAAGGCCCTGAATCAAAAGGGAGATTTGGAGAAAATTGTTTTAAACCAACAAGCAGAGGGAAACCAACAAGCAGAGGAGTAGACACCTTAACACTCTATACTTTTACTCTGTAAAATATAAATTGTACCCATTTGTTAAGCGTATTTTTGATGTATGTGTTTGAGGAATGAATTACTACCTTCTGATAACAACATAAATACCTTATGTTTGCAAAAAATTCCAGCATAATTAAGTGTTTCTTAAACAATTGTTACGTTGTTTTTACTTCTGTATAAATGTTCATGCAATAACACGTCTGATTTTGCATGTTTCTTTAAATAACAAATAAATATTTTGAAGTCACCTATTGGTCTTTGATTTATATACTTGCAAACAAAAGTAATAGACCTTCTGCAGGAAACACAGCATGAATAATTTACTAGGTTTCAAACATAAGTGACAGTGCTGAAGCAAAACAACCTCAGATATGAATCACCTCAAGGCAATATACATCCAATTTAATGTCCACTAGATGCAAGACAATTCTTTCCTAATTGGTAACCAATTTATAATCAAGTAAACTCTTACTTCAGTTATTAGCTGAGTGACATCCAGCATCTGTTTTTAAGTACATAAAAATGGTTTTTAATATAACACCAAAATCAGTCATAATTGGGAGTCAATATAATATAAGTCAGTATAGCAGATTGCAAAAATATAAAACATCAGTTTTGCCTTACAAAAAATAGACATTGCTGACAACAAAATTAATAGGCATTGTATGTATAGGCTCAATCTTTAAATTATCCAACCATTGTGCGTTTTCTACCTCTCATGCGTACTTCATCCAGTTTATTTATAACAGGGCTTGGGTTTTGTGAATTATCTTTGTATGCTTGAAGAAGTATGTCAAATAATTGTTCAGATCCTGGGTGGGTGCTGAGGAATGCTCTTTCAAGAACATACAAATCAACACCCTTGTCTTCAGCCATAGCAGAAGATGAACTTAACCCAAAGTCAATCATAAAAATGTAGCCATTTTCATTGGGTGGTTCATCAGTATGGTAAATCATGTTTGATGTTGTCAAATCCCCATGAATAATATTAGCATCATGCATAGTGGCAAGAATTTGCCCAATCATTTTAACAATGGGGTACAAATTTGCATATCCTTTCTCTGGGTGCTTATTCTTTTCATTGGAAACAACGTCCCTTACAGTTAGTCCATCTATTTTTTGAAGTATTATAATATTTCTAGTTGTATCAGCCAAGTATATTGCAGGGGTGCAAATTCCTACTTTTCTACATCTCTGCAAGGCACGAATTTCTTGAATCAGCCTCTTCTTTGTAAGTTTTTCATCAATTTCTGGCAGCCTATATTTCTTTGGAAATCTTTCTTTGATGATAACTGGTCGGCCACAAAATACACCCTCATAAACTTTAGCCTCTGCCCCTTGACTGATGATTTTGGATTTTTTACAGTAGGATTCCATGCCAAGTCCTAAAATTACAGCCTTTAATGCACTTAACCTTTGCAAAATAATATGTTACAATGAGTGATGGCACACCACACAAGACACTTGATCATAAAGTTTTTAACTGCCTTAAAAAATATTTCAGTACAGATTTTGAAACTGAATATTTTCAAAATATGTGCAGATTTGGTGTGGAACAATTGATAAATCAGATAAAATCATCTGGAAATATAATTTACCTGTATGTTACAGAGTGCAATTGACACATAACATATGCCCTAAAAAGGTAATCAAATTGTACTGCAATTGCAACTTTATCGTTACAAAACAAAGCTGAAGAAACCAACAAACTTTACACATTAACCATGTTGAACTCCACGTGCAATTGTAGAAAAACGAAAATATAAACTGGTCTAAAATTAGACACAAGATGTTAATTTCTAAATGACATTTAACGGAATTTTATAGTTGATTTATAACAATTGGTAAAATTGACAAAATTTATTGTTTGGTGAAACATTGATAGCAATAGTTAATGTATTTACTATTCACAAGCGAAACAATTTTATTTTAATATTTTGTTCGGGTACTGTCCTCGTCAAAGTACAAACTAAATCGCGTTGGTTGTGTCATTGGAAACCAAACAACATTTAAATTAAAGTGGTTCTTTCGGCTATTTGTCTTTTGTCTAAAACTTTGTGTAAAACAATCGTTTCGAGCGACAAATGTTACGTGACAGCAGTTAAATTTATCCGAAGCATTTTGTAGTCAATATTTAACCGAGATGGATATCACTAGAGGGGAGTTTAAAGACTTTTCGCAAAGTCAAAGATCATCGCGTATCGGAAGTAGATTATCTTCACGTGGAAGTACGTCAGGGTCAATGGAGTTGTTATCCCCAGACATGGTAAGCAACTTTTCTTTTTACTTTTTACACACTTAACCGATAGTGAAAACTTGAGTGATTTGTAATCCACCAGTTTGTCTCCATTATCTTTGCCTCTTCATCATTGTTTTTCGTTATATTAAGCATCACTGGTTAGGTTTTGTTTGAAAAGCACCACTGATTAACTAACTTGCATCGCATCATACAACAGTTTGCTAACAAACAAACAAAATAATTGTTATTGATACAGATCAGATTTTGATGCATGTGCAAACAAATAATACTATTTGTGACATGTGTTTATTTTCTACATTTAGAGCAACTCACAGTACACCCAAAATGAAAAGGAATCATCTGAAGATGGTGACAGCGAATATTTCTCAGCAGAAGATGAGGGTTTAACTGTTTCCAGTTCAGTTAAACCTGACCAGGATTGTGCCAAAGGGAGAAACAGCAAGGAACAAACAGGTGTCAACTCATCTTTTTGTTCCACCAATTCTTCAGCACAATTAAATAAATCTCTTGACCCTGAGGATTATGAGTTGCAAGAAGCTATTAAAAAAATGAGAAAACTTGACAGAATTTTGCAGAAAAAAATGAAAATTGAAAAGGAGGTATGTATGTTAAATTTTAACATAACAAGAAATATATAACTGTTTGCATAATTTCCAAGTGCAAAAATTTTGTGGCTTGTTCTGTGGCTAGAAAATTCGTATTTTTTGTGGCTTGTTCAATTTGCTTCAAATTACCCTGTTGTACCCTGTGTCAAGCTTATGAACCATATTTCAATTTTACTCTGTAAATAAATGTATCTTTATCATTTTGTTTGTTCATATTGCTTTAGGTGAAAAGGCAAAGGTTATTGTATCAAAAATCATTTCATGAAGGCTTGGCTCTGATGAAAGTTGAAAATAGTTCCACCTATAGCGATGCTGACAACAATACTTCCAAATACTTGTCCTTGTTGCCTCCTCCTCAGCAGCTTGAAGGCTAGTCTAACTTAAAATTTGTTTAAGTGTAAACCAATGTTGTGTTTCCTCAAAAATTACAATTAAAATTTTTTCATTTAGAATGATTTTTCATTCATATAAATTTGAGAAAATAAGCATAAAATCAGTAACCAAACATAACAATACTATCGATATATACACCGAAAAGCAAAACAAGGCAAAAGCAAAAAGCTATCAAATTTGTAACAAAATGCATCTCAAACAAGTGTTATTTGTGTTCTATACATGTTAAACAGCAGCAACACATCTGTTGAAATAAACATGTATTGCTTTCACAGTGCTGTTGGAAAGAAATGAAGCTGGCAGTGACTTTGAACCTATATTTCAGACACAGTTTCAGTTGCATGGGTCTTCTGTTGAAGTTAGTAAACCTGAACAATTTGTTTATTTATACAACCAGGATTTAAACCCCATTTTTGTTTTTTCAGAATGATATTAGACCAAAATCTACCAATGACATGAAAAGAAGTAAACCTGAAACAGACGATGAAACCGCAAGTGATAAACCTGCCTCAGCAACGACCAGACACTCTTCGACTAAAACAAATAAGGACACAGATTTTATACAAAGAAATATTGAGGTAATTCAAAATGCCTATTATGTTAGTTAATTATTCCGGAAAAAGTTGTTCAGTGTGCCGAGCCCAGTGCCTGAATTACCCTCAACCAAATGTTTTTAACCCTATCTCACATCTACAAACCTTGCACATGTATAGAATTAATCAGGGCACATGTTTTTAATACTTATCCAGACAAGATGGTGTTTTAAATGTTTTTAATGAAGCCAATTTTAATGAACAGCTGGGGTAACTGTCATCAACAATTTATATATCCACCGTGAATTTTCAGCTGGCGAAGGATGCTGGTAATTTTGTATCAATGACAGCTGAGGAAAAACAAAGATTATCTGAGCTATTGGAAGATATCGATGAAGTGGACATAGAACTGGTAAAAGCATGATTTAAATAATTTAGAAAGGTCGTTGGTGAGGAAGCTGTTTGGTTTAACTCAACTGGTTTCACTGGGTTGGAGCAACATCACTAGAACCATTTACAAACTTGTATTCAGGGTAGCAAAGTAAAACTTTACTGGCCTGTAACAACCAGAAATATGGAAATATGAAGCAACTTTTTTCAAAAAATTAAAATATTTAAAACCCTGAAGTTCAATATTTAAAAATCAATGTTCCTCAGACCTCAATATTAAATAGGCAATGTAAATTTTGCCACAGGAGGATTCATCACAGGAACTTGCTGCTTTAACATCTGGTGAAGGCTATTTTCCAGACCAAAGGGAAATGCAGAGGCTGAAGCAAATTGATGAGAGACTTCAGATTCTACTAACTCCTGATGTTTATCGATCAATCTCAAGCACCCCAAGATCAAAACATCACATACAAAGCCTTGTGGGTATTAGAACAGCAGTAAAACAATTTTACCTAATTGTTATCCATTTTATATGACAAAAAGTTGATTTGTTTACAGTTAAATGTGACAGACTTTTTTTGTTACAAAAACCAAACTTGCATGAATAAAACCACCAAAACAGGCTTTACAGCAAATCTATGCCAATGCATGTAAATCGGTAAATCGGATGTTATGATACTTATATTTTATCAGAGTTCAATGTTAAATGAATGGTGAGTCTTCTTACAGAAGTGAATCTCTAAATAGTTTCATCAACATACTGAAACTGTTTTGGCCTTGACGCACACAATTCTAATTGTACAGATGAATGCCAATATCGAACTGGCCACAAAATTCTCCAAGGCCGAGTTAACAGAGGCTAGGAATCCAACTCAAAGATTGGTTGATGTGGAGGACAGGTTATCAAAACTCGACGAAAAATGGAAAGAACAGGTCAGCAAAAATGTTTGTGCAAGCCAAAAGGTACCAAGTCAGCCTAGCGCATCCACCCGTGGAAAAACTATCCACAAAAGATAAAAGCCAACTAAAAAATTTGTTAACAAAAAAATTCATCAAAAAATGGAGTATGGGGCGCTCTTTACATGTGTTTTTAAAAACCTTTCCCATAGTTGATTGCACGAANTGACATGAAAAGAAGTAAACCTGAAACAGACAATGAAACCGCAAGTGATAAACCTGCCTCAGCAACAACCAGACACTCGTCGACTAAAACAAATAAGGACACAGATTTTATACAAAGAAATATTGAGGTAATTCAAAAAGTGTATTATGTTAGTTAGTACTGAAAAAGTTGTTTAGTATGCCGAGCCCAGTGCCTGAATTAACCTCAACCTAACAAATGTTTTTAACCCTATCTCACATCTACAAACCTTGCACATGTATAGAATCAATCAGGGTACCTGTTTTTAATACTCATCCAGACAAGATGTCGTTTAAATGTTTTTAATGATAAAACAGCTGGGGTAACTGCCATCAACAATTTACATATCCACCGTGAATTTTCAGCTGGCGAAGGATGCTGGTAATTTTGTATCAATGACAGCTGAGGAAAAACAAAGATTATCTGAGCTATTGGAAGATATCGATGAAGTGGACGTAGAACTGGTAAAAGCATGATTTAAATAATTTAGAAAGGTGGTTGGTGAGGAAGCTTTTTGGTTTAACTTAACTGGTTTCACTGGGTTGGAGCAACATCACTAGAACCACTCACAAACTTGTAATAAGGGTAGCAAAATAAAACCTTACTGGGGAATAACAATATATACCAGAAATATGCAAATATGAAGCAACTTTTTTCCAAAAAATCAAATATTTAAAACCCTGAAGTTCAATATTTAAAAATCAGTGTTCCTCAGACCTCAATATTAAATAGGCAATGTAAATTTTGCCACAGGAGGATTCATCACAGGAACTTGCTGCTTTAACATCTGGTGAAGGCTATTTGCCAGACCAAAGAGAAATGCAGAGGCTGAAGCAAATTGATGAGAGACTTCAGATTCTACTAACTCCTGATGTTTATCGATCAATCTCAAGCACCCCAAGATCAAAACATCACATACAAAGCCTTGTGGGTATTGGAACAGCAATGAAACAATTTTCCCTAATTGTTATCCTTTTTTTATGACAGAAAGTTAATTTGTTTCTAATTAAATGTGACAAACTTTTTTTTGTTACAAAAACCAAACTTGCATGAACAAAACCAACAAAACAGGCTTTACAACAAATCTATGCCAATGCATGTAAATCGGTTTTATATGTTATGATACCTATATTTTATCAGAGTTCAATTTCAATGGAATGGTGAGTCTTCTTACAGAATTGAATCTCTAAACAATTCTATCACCATACTGAAACTGTTTTGGCCTTGACTCAATTCTAATTGTACAGATGAATGCCAATATCGAACTGGCCACAAAATTCTCCAAAGCCGAGTTAACAGAGGCTAGGAATCCAACTCAAAGATTGGTTGATGTGGAGGACAGGTTATCAAAACTCGACGAAAAATGGAAAGAGCAGGTCAGCAAAAATGTTTGTGCAAGCCAAAAGGTACTGGGTCAGCCTAGCGCATCCACCCGTGGCAAAACTATCCACAAAAGATAAAAGCCAACTGAATAATTTTTAAACAAAAAAATTCAACAAAAAATGGAGTTTGGGGCGCTCTTTACATGTGTTTTTAAAAACCTGTCCCACAGTTGATTGCACGAAGATGGCTTGAAAACCCGCTTGAAATGCGCAACGTATTGTAAATTGTTCTCGCATGTTCAATAGTTCAATGTCAACGGCCCGCGGCTTACTGACGAGCAACTGTTCCAACTGCTGTCAGAATGTTCCAGGAACACGTCACCCAATTCTCTTACGACGACACTCGGACACAGACAATGGGACGATGACGACACTATTACGTCATCGTCGTCGCGACTCAGTTCGGTCACGCTTGAGTCAGCAAGCGAAGCCAATTTTTCGGACGAAAACAAAGATTTGACTCAAAGCACTTCCACGATATCGAGAGAAATTTTGGACGACTTGTTAAAAGATGCGAGGTCATGTTTAGGTTTCGATGAGCAAAACTGTGAAGTTGAAGGAAACTTTGACTCCAGTTTGCGAAACAGCGAGGAAATAACGGAAGTCGAAAGTGTGGATATTGACGGTAATTGTCAGCAATTAATGAGTTGGTAAAAGACTTTTATGGAACTATTGTTTAATGCCAGTTGTTTTGGGTTTTAGATTTTGACGAAAGCTCCTAACCTGGTGCGAAACCAACTGGCCTGAAAATGTCGTTTTCGACGGCTTATTGAAAGTTGATTATTTTCTTTTAACCTGTACACTGTAAGCCAACTGTATTAGTGCTTTACGTTTAAAATTTTATACAAAATAAAAT
Organism: Phallusia fumigata; assembly: GCA_008931825.1. NCBI lineage: Eukaryota > Metazoa > Chordata > Ascidiacea > Phlebobranchia > Ascidiidae > Phallusia > Phallusia fumigata. Next base: position 8,626 of record QXVZ01032403.1, read on the forward strand.
TTATTTTTACGCATTTTTATCCTTGGTTGGTTTCGCGTTTTCCAGCTAAACGACACGTGTACAGGATACACCCTGGGTTCCGCTACCTGCATGTTTTTATGGGTCCCCTTCCCTGAAGGGGACACATATTGTTTTCACTTGTTTTTTTTTTCTCCGCCTGCAGCTTGACCATGCACTTTTGACATGTTTAATGGATTTGGATGAAACTTTCACAGCTGGTAGATATGGTAATGTCGGTGTGTTGTCTGTTTCGATTGGCCACATAGCCCCAAGGGTTACCCGACTAGACCCCGAAATGGTGAAATATACCCCGCACATTGTCTATGCACTTTTGGGGTGAAATGTCTGGTGGATTTGGATAAAACTTTCACAGCTGGAAGATATGGTCATGGAGTTGTGTCATTAGTTTCGGTTAACCCCACAGACCCAGTGGTTACCCCACTAGCCCCCTAAAATGGGTTAAATTATTAAACAATGATTGAATCGGATGAAATTTACACAGTTTGTAGAACATGCCATTATAGTGCATCAAATTAATAATCTGACTTCATAGCCCCTATGGGAAAAGCCACCCTTCTAGTTTGCTGCTTGGCATCTTTGAATTGCTGCTACGCAATCGACGCCTTCAATTTTGGAGCAATCTGTAAAACGGCAGGAGTTCAAGATCAAGGGTGGCAGTACGATACGGTACGAAGCAAAAAACATTAAATAGTTCGGTACGCTCTTCGCATCGACGTACGTGGTTCGCTCGATACAGACCGCAAGGTACTGCCCTCTTTGACCAAGGAATTAGGCAGTACGGTACATAGCCAAACTCATCAAAGGTACGCCCTTCGTAACAAGATACGTGGTAGGTACAACTCATTACACACTGTGCTATACTGACATCCTTGTACAACTCTAAGCTCTCGACAAACTCTTGGTACTAAATAGGAGACGAAATACACGCACTAATTGCAAAATATGTTTTTTTATTTAGTGGGTCACGTTTAAAATCCATCTCTTGGTACAAAATTATACTGGCAGGAAAAATACAACAAACATGCAAAACTTTCTACAAATTAGAACTCTGTTTAAAAATCTCTTGCCAAACAAAATGTACATGGTTTGTACAGGCGCAGTAAAAAATTGTGGCAATGATTATTTATAGCCCATGCAAGAACACGCTATCATGCAAATTCATGCAATATATTGTAATCATCTTCATTCGCTTCCACAGCAACTGCTTCGGGTTCGCCTCTGTCGCTCCACACGCCGTCTAACGGATGTGCAATGACGTTTTCCATGCGGCAGTTCTGAACAAACAAGTCACTATATTAAAAATCAATAGACAATTTAGCGCTAAAAGCAATGCGGTTCGGTTACACTAGGTTATTGATGGCCATTTACTGCAAAGTAATTAAACACGAGTAACTTTATTGTCTGCCCACCAGTCTGCCCACCTTTGATACAATGTCCATTCTTCTGTCCACGACGCAATCAATGTCAGCGCAGTAGAGCACCAGAATAAGGAACCTCTGTTGGAGCATGACGCAGGACCATTGTAATGCCAGTATGTCGATTCTTTTGTCGACTTCGCCATCGCTTTCGGCTCCCACAACGTGCTTTGCAGCCGTGACGATCTCGTTTAAATCTCCTTGGCGTTTTGAAAGCCGCATTTGTTGCTTCTGACATGGATACAAGTGTAGCTGCTTAAAGTCAGCCTTTGCGCACTGAAAGCATTTTTTTGAGCTGTGTGCAATAATCTACCTACTTAGGTGCGTAAGCCGTTTGTTTAAAATGTGTACAAACCCATCTCATTTTTTGGTTGGTAGATGATGAGTATGTTTTCAACTTTACATTTACATCATTTACTTCCTTTTTTATCAAACTGGTCCACACTAAGATGTCGAAACTCGTTTAAAGTATGTAGGTTATGACATGCTAAAATTTGCAAAATGCTTTTTGACAAGGTCAATCCAACTGCAGGTTTCAATTTCTCGAAAAATATTTTTGCCAACCAAGTTTAAATAACCTTCAAGCTCTTCAGAGCGCATTAGGCGACGGTCGGTATCGAACCATTGACACGAGAACGGATAAAAACACAATCACACCTTTTGTAAGCTCCATAGCACCGCTCGTAATGTCAACATTTGCTTAAAGGGCACACTACATACCTGGTTGCTGACAAAAGCCTCCTTCAGTTGCCTTGGGCACCAGCCGAGCCCGTGGTCCTTGGTCACCACGAAGGCAACCCGTTCCTCATCCTTTAGCCAAGCGCAAAACTCCGTGATTAGGCTGGACAGCAACG
>QXVZ01032404.1:0-11810 GCA_008931825.1 Phallusia fumigata
AATGTTGAATATCCAACAGAAAACAAAAACCCCTAAAAGAAAGTATTGTTAGGTTTAATTAAACGATAAAAAAACTCACGATAACAAAGGTTTAGTCAACCGTGTAGGCATATCGTGTGCGCTTCATTACAATTAAACTTTTTTTCCAAATTGATTAGAAATCATAACCTTTTTACCGTTATGAATGGGGGTCTAATAAGCAATCATTAAATACTTTAAGGAATTAAAAAATCGTCGTTTTCGATAATTTTTACCAGCACGAATTGCAAAAACTTCATTAAAAATTTGTTGAAAAAGACAAACCGTTCAACAAAACAACGTTAACTTTCGACTTAGGGAGTTGCCCCTATGTCGTCACATGCTCGTCAGCCAATCACCTGCATCCGGTACAAGTATGGCATGTCGGATGGAATCGACTTCACTCTGTTGCAGGAAATATTTAGGGTGATCAGGGACGCCATGACGTCAATGCGGTCGTTGGGAAGCTCGGGAAGTTTGTTACCTATAGGAACCGATAAAATGTTTTTCATTATTAGGCCATTTTTAGGTTACTTTACAAAAAGACGGCTCAAATTCCAGGATTACGCCACATTCGACAAACAGAACAATTACATTCTCATCAAAAATATACTGGCCCAAATATGTTATTGCCGAAACGTTTGATAAATAAAGCATGTCGCTTTTAAGATTGGGTAAGTATATTTTTGACAAGAATTATGAACAGAACCGTGTTTAGTGTTCCAAAGAACGATTGCAGTTATATGAACTATGAATATTAACACCATCAGAAAATTGAGGTCAGAAGCAGCCACAACGACCCCAAACCCGAATTAGACACGGCTGCCTTAGCGTATTGGCCTAATGTGTACCCAGCAGCCCCGCAAGCATAACGCCCTAATCCCACTATCCTATTTCGTATCTTCTCGATTTTTTTCCGACTCACCTGACAGATCCATTGTGATCAACTTTTTCAGCTCCCCGAAGTTTTCCGGAAGTTTCTTAATTTTGTTGCCGGAAATATTCAGAAATTGAAGCGACCTGAAAAAAAGGTCGTCGAGCTTAATTGATGCAACAGTTTCCAGAAAAACGAGGTACAGTCTCATTTGTTGCTTTTCCACAAACAAGATACGTGTATCCAACAATGTTTAAGTGAATGTAAAGAATAAAAAACGGCTATCAAACTTTCTGTGTACCTTAGCTTCACAAGGTTCGGAGTGAAGACTTCAATGCAGTTGTTTTGGGCGTATAGCTCCCTCAAGTGACCGAGCGAGCCGATTTGTTCGGGAATTCCGTCGATCTTGTTGCTCGAGAAGTCGAGAACCTGAAGAACCTGAAGACGTGCAATGTTCCCCGGAATGGCTGCAATAAAGTTACGAACAAATTTCGTTTGAAGTTATAGAGTGTTGGGAAACAATCACTCCACCAAAAAAAACTGCTGTGCCGAAACTATAGATCGACTAATAACCATTCTTCAGTTGTAAGGTTGCAGCAATGCACATGCTGTACAAGATTGCTTACATTTGATGTCGTTTCCCGCCACCCTCAGTTCCTTGAGATTCCGACAGATGCAGATGTGAAGAGGTATTTCTTCCAGTTCCACTCCAGACAGGTCCAGTGACGTCATAATGATGCTTAGCTCCCTGCGCGAATACGTGTGAACACAAAACCTTCACTGTACAGATCTTACAAAAACTGTGACAGTTTGTCAGNTTGGTAATGAGACTCTTATTATCCTCACCACCTGGTGGCGGCAGACGCCACGGGTTCTCAGCGAGTTTCAGGTTTCTAAGCACGTGACCGGCGCCGTCGGGAAGAGCGAAAGACACGAAGTTATTTCCGGTGATGTCGAAAGTGTGCAACATCTCCAGGAAGCGGAAACTTTTCGGCATCTGCGAGAGCTGATTCCTCCCGAGAAGGAGGACCTCGATCGTCCTCAACTTCCGCAGGTCCTCCGGAAGATCCGTGAGCTCGTTATCGGTGACATCCAGAGTCTTGAGGAGTTGTTTTTCTCCAAGAGCCTTTGGGAGGTCTTGAAGTCGGTTGTGTTGAAGATATAGCATCTTTAGCGACTTCATGTGGCCAATCGAGGGTGGAAGTTCAACCAGTGAGTTGTGGGAAAGGTTTGCCGTGTTAACCCACCTGTAAACCGCCACGTGATTAACGGGTTAAAGTATTTTGGATTAAAATCAATCAAGAAAAATCGTTCTAGGCGCCACAAGCCTGTTCGGGGCCTTAATACTAGGAAGATTGTTTAAAAATCAAAAAATTGCTAAATAATGTGGCCGGGGCTTTCCGTACCTCTCGGGCCCTGGAACAATTTACCTACTGAACCCCCTTGCCAATGCTCGAAACTGGGGAAAACTACCGCGACGTGATGACCTATGTTAGATAAATACCCCTGCTAATGTTTTGTCTGACTGCAGTTTACATTAATGTTACCTCAAGGTGTGCATTTCGTCGGGAAGGAGGGTCAGTTGATTGTGAGAGGCATCTAACGTCTCCAGCTGTAACAAACCTAACGAAAAAGTGCAGTTGATCAGTAAAGCCAAGTGTAAAATTGGCGGTTTAAAAAACAAATGCCTTTTTAACGTTATATTTGTAAAAAACGGCGCAGTTGGCTGATTTAGACTAAGTGGGGCCACCAGAAAAACCTTAAACCCCCCTCTCTTTAACTTACGCCAGCTGCTACCAGGATGTTTGGACATCTGCTTGTTTAATAATTAATCTTAACCCTGACAATGACCCTGAATTATAAATCACCAGCAATTGACGTGTCTAGTCCAAAAATTATAGATGATTAATCTGCAAATTTTAATTCAATAAGAAAATCGAATTTAAATTGAAATTGAAAAAATACAAACAGTGATTTCGAAGAACGCCTTTACAATACTAAAGTAAATATATGCTAATGCTTTACACACGATTTACCGACAACTCGCGTTAACGTTTGTAGCTTGTTGTGCGAAATATCGAGAATCCGAAGTTTTATCAACTCATTAAAATCTGTTGGCAAGTCGACAAGTTGGTTGTTGGATGCTCCAAGTTTTTGAAGCCTCTTCATTGAACCGATGCCTTCAGGAAGATGCTGTAGCCTAGAGTACAAAAAGTTTTTAGTGCGTTAAAGTTAAGATTAATTTTGTCGCTTGCTCGGACATTATACGTGTTATTGTTTAATGCTGGTACCTACTTGTTGTGTGAAACGTCGAGGTTCTCCAGGCAGAAGCCAAGTGCGTTTAAAGTCTCCGGAATCGTTTGAAGGTTGTTCTTCGATGCGTTCAATGTGTTCAGATACTTCAGTGCTCCAAGAGCTGCGAATAAAAAAACTACATTAAAAATCAATTTCACAATAGCACAGCATGACAGAGCAACTAATTTTTTGGGGGGAGGGGATGAAAAAGCACCGCTTATAGGAGCTTTAAATCGGTATCAATGGTCACTTATTGAGGCCCCATTTCTGCCGCCGGGCCAAGTGTCCTGTACGCATTTTCCAGTCTTGCTTTTTATCTCTTGTTCCTGCAGCTACTACTGCTTGTGTGTTTAATAACCCCATTTCTGATAACGACACCAAACTGTGCGTCTGAGTGATGGTTTTCTTAGACCGATGAATAGTCTTGGTGCGCAGTTGTATGGGCTTGGCATGATTTTGGGGATTTGGTTAAAGCTGCATGGTTTATGCTGTTTTTACGATTTACGGGCGCCGTGTTAAGGGCAAATATGTATTATAAAGTGTTTCATCGACTGATATGTTTTACTTTTGAAAAGCCAATATTAGTCTATGCTTTAAGGTAGTTTCATGTTACATTATGGCATTTAAGGTCGTTGGCAAACACTTGTTATCAAACATTTACCTTTACCAATTAAGAGTTACCTGTCGGCAGATAGTCGAGGTTATTATCGGACACATCGATATGCGTGAGACGATACAAGCGATCAATGTCTTCCGGTAAACTTTTCAGCCGATTCCCGGAAAAATTTATCCTGGAAATGTTGCCTTTGCTCTTCTTTGTAATCACTATTGCAGGCAGAGCCTCAATTAGGTTTCCAGACGCGTCCAATGCCTTGGGAAGACGGTATATCGACTTTGGAAGCGTCTTGATGGAGTTGTTGGAGACGTCCAGCATTGTCATGTTGGGACATTGGCCAATGTTCTTTGGTAGTTTTTTGATCTTGTTGTTCGAGACGTCGCAATTTTCAAGCCCGGTGGCCTTGTGAATGGTCTTCGGCAGGGTTTTTAGTTTGTTGTCGGACGCGTTGAGGGAGGAAAGCTTCTTTAAACGCGACACGGAAGGTGGAATTGCGCCTGTACAAAGAAAAACACTAGTCTGTTAAAACTGGATCTTTAAAATGACAGTCAATGCGTCTGTCCTGGGTTCTTGGTGGCAAGGAAAACGGTTTGTAGATGAGTTTGGCCTAAACTGTTTTTTAAAGCTTTTTGTTTTTTTTACAAGTGTTCAATGCCAAAAAGGGTAAATGTTATGACGTCACAGCAACATAGCGCCACCTTTCATCATAGCAAACTCTTCACATAGGACCTGTAAAACATTCCGTGACATCACGCACTAACCAAGGCGTCACTTTACACTTTTTAATTACCAAAAAACACTTAGCGGGACCTACACGAGCGTTTGAGAGTTATGGATAGCATCATGTGTTTACCAGTGCCCTCAACGACAGGTTTCAAAGGGCTTAAGTGTCCCTACCGAGTACGTTATTGTGTACGTCGACTTCGTTGAGACTTTGAAGCGCCGACAAACTCCTGGGCAACTTCTTCAGTTTGTTGTTTTGAGCTTTTATAACTTGCGTCATCAAAGCGACTTCCTCATTTGCATAAATCTCCTCAGGAATGGTCTAAAATAGGAACAAGTTCATTGATTTAGGGCAAAAGCAAGAAATCAGACTATGCCATTCAAATGTGTGTTAACGAGTTAAACAACATCCGTGTGAATTACCAGAATTTATAATCCCGGCTTTAAAATATAATCCCGGCTTTAAAAAACACAATGCTGCCTTTGCAGCTCAGTTGGTGGACTGTCGGCCCCTAAATTAATGGCTGGTCTTGAGTTCGAGTTTTGTTATCGCTGCTGGCTGGTATTTTTCAGAGCAAATGCCCTACTTATACAGAAATAAAACCCCCGGAGATCGCTATACCCTTTAGTAACCCCATTCACGAATAATGCATGAACAAAATTTTTGTGTTAATAATTGAACTGTGATAACTAGTGTCATTTAAAATTCTTGTCCAAACAACTATTCTAAAGACGTCGCGTCGAAAAAATCGTGAGAAATACTGTCCTGCAAGACTATGTATTACCAAAAGGACGATAACATTTGGTTCTTCAGGTTTTTTTATTTTCACCTAATCCTACCTTCAAGTTAACGGTGTCAAAGTCAACAACAATCTTGTTGCTGAACCGTTTCATGTGACGCGACACGTTGGTGGGAACCGCCTCGTAGGTACTTCCGGGTCCGACCCGGGGAGGGGGCGCGTCCTTTTTCGGCCTTCCCCTGGAACCTGCTGACCGTGACATTTTGCTTCTCACCGTAATTTTCTCTGACGTCACCGCGTTGTCGGACGGAAATGAATGAGCTCGCTGCACCTGGAAAATATTTGAGTTGAGTTGAGTGTAAGTCTACAGCGGGGACAGATTTGAGTGAAATAGATGGAAAATAAGGGTTCTGTCGTGTTTTTTGTTGTGTCGATTTGACTTCTTGGAAAGGGTCTTTTTACAACAAATCGTGGGGTGCCAATTGGACGAATGGAATTTATGGATTGGTTAGAACAGGGAAAAAACGTTTCTGGCGTTCGGTAAATCAGAATTTTAGTTAGTAGACAAAAAAGAGACTTTATGGTGTTTTTTTGTGTGTTTTGTCGAATTGGCTTCCTAAAGGTAGCATTTGTGAAGCAATGTGCAAAATGATTCAGAACTCTAATTTTCCATGAACTGTTATAAGTTTTTAATAACGAAAACCACGGGGGAGTTATTTTTAATCCAATTAAAAACACCGCTGTTGGCTTTGAGGTTCGTCCATTCGTGTAATTGTCAGCGGGGTGGATGTTTTGTTGTGAAACTCCACAATGGCTGGTCGCCTGTTTGTGGAATGTGACATCACAATGCTCTATTGTGACACAACAAGGTATGAGCAGACAAATGCTTACAACCTAATAGACACGTTGTCAAAATATTTCGAATGATGTCTTTCACAAAAGCCTTTATAGCCAAGTTATGGAAAAATACATGATACATTATTAAATGTTTTTGTTATTTAGTATTAAACTTTTTATAGTTTGTTCACAAATTTAATGTCTTTGTTCAGTTTTTTCATATTTTGTGTTCCGTTAGAATGAACAGGCTATTTATTTGCACCACTACTGCTGTAAAAATCACCAAAAGGAAACGAATGTCTGTAAAAAATGGAGAGTGAATCATAACTAACTAAAGATTATTTACAAACTTTAAAAACTAATTACAACAGAAAGTTTTTCACGTTTTCTCCCCATTTGAAGTGTTTTGCAAGAAGCCGTTGTTGTTTGCGCGCGGTTAACCTCAGGTCAAAGGTCACTCGAGGTTAAACACTTATCCAACACTTCATTGTGCTTACGTAGAGTTTGATGGCTCTCAATAAACCCGCGATGGTTTACATTACACAAAGCAAGATCACTGGTGGGATAGTCAGGCCCAAAAGTTGGCCCTTTAAGTAGTTTTCCAAACCAAAAGTTTTTTATGATGTTTTACGAGTAGATTTACAGCCATACCTCTATTACTTACCAGCATTTTGACTTTTGTTGTTACAGCGTGCAAAAACTATGTTTCCTGCCCAAAAGTAACTCACTACTTTCAGCCTGTTGGCAACTGCCTTGACTACAATTGATGGCAAGGACCTCGTTTTTACGTCACAAACGTACCTTTTGTGTTCTTTTGTGTATTGTCCAGTTGGTGGTCAGATGTAGTTTGGCAGTTTGTACATAGGTAGCTTTTTGAAAATTTAGGTGTTGTTATGTGGACGGAAACTGCTTTTCTGCATCCTAGTAAAGGTGTACAAACAGATATTACCGTAGATGCAATTTGTTTGCATAAAGCCAAACTGAATCAGCGTTTCAGCATGATGTTGCGATATCCAGTTGAAGCAATAAGCTATTCCAGTTATTTGCTGCCTGTTTAAAATTTGCTACGAATTTAAAAGCTACGCTTCTGCCCTTTTCTGTTTGAACATGTTAACTACTACGATGTAAACACTGAAATTCTGCTGTTACTTCAAACTGTAATTTCTGTACTTTTGCCGCCCTTTTGTAATCATAGGCTGTCATAAAACAACACTTCTTTGCCTTCAAAATTACCGTAACCAGTAGTTCCGAAAGCCAGACCTTAATGTCAAAATTAGGTCCTAAGTCGCAAAATGTAAATTTATCCACAAAACTTGGCCTTGTTATTGCTTTGCCGAACACCTCATTCAACACAACACTTCAATTGCCTTGACTCATAAATTATTGATTACAATCGTTATCAAACACTGCCCTATGCCCTTCACATTCCCAAGCCCCTGTTATAAATCTATTCGCGAGTGTCGCAAAGTGTGAATTCAGGTCACAAAAGTCATGAGTCTCCTCGCCAGCTCGAATTTCGTCGCTGCTGCTGTACGCCGTTCCAGCAGTAGGCCCTGGGAGGCATATCAGGTTGCTAAGGGACACAAACCACGTGCCAACCAAAGGTATTTGTTTAGTCGTTCTTGTACAAACAAGACGCGAGAGGCGGCGGGCGCTGGAAAAGCTCTTTGTTGCGTCGAGGCTTAATGGGGATTTAAACGTTCAGGGCGGATTGTCGGTTAAAGAAAGTGCCGTCTTTGGAACCTGTGACAAGTAGTTTGCTTTTACATTGAGCTGATTGTCTACGTGGCTTTTACACTTCAGGTGGGATGCTTTGATTAGTTATGCATCTGACCAATGACATTTAAAATCGGTAATTACATTTGGTGAAGTATGCTTTTCAAAATTCTTGCGCCTTCTTCTGTCCCCGCCGGCGTTTTTTATCGGTTTAAGTCTCAGGTCGCCCCCTCCCCCCGCAGCTTTTTTCTAATTGACTTTTGTATATTTGTCATCACCCTCACCCGATTCATTGTCAATCTTGATTTCACCCTCTACTTGGTTTCGATTAACTAAGATTGTTTAGTGTGCCAAGGTAGCTTGACATAAATTTGCGTGGTTTCAAAAATTTTACATATTTTGTTTGAGTGTCCTGTTTTCCAGATACTGACGATGCCTATACATGTTGTGGCGAAAATAGCATCCGTCAGCAAAAGCTAAGAATGAATGAATATCAAAAGTTACTTCATCGTGTTGTTCTGCAATTTAAATCGCCTCTAAAATTGTCTAGCTCTTTCTCATCGAGTAAGTTTTAATAAAGAAATAGGAAAAGGAAACGGATGTTTCCCGATTTCGATTCGGTTGATATTAAATTTGATGCACTAGATCCCTTCATCCTCCCTCTCATCAAATTCGCCGGCGGTTTAGTCTGTCAAACCCCGGTATTTTTCCTAGAACGAGTGGCGCTATATGAGCCTCTTGACGGGTTCCATTATTGTCCCAATTCCCCACAGTCGTATCTCGCAATGTTCCAAAATCTTCTTTCTTTGACCCCCCGTTACAAAATGTTTAATATTAACGGTGTAGTTGCGGCGCGCTTTGTCTCTATCCACCGATTAAAGCCCTATTTTTGTGTTTCTCACAAGGTACTAACGTTGCGCAGCTGTTTCTGCATGCTGGTGGTCTAGTGTTACCATATAGCGACTATTTCTTTCAATAGGAGATAAAACTTCGTAACTATTATTTGCCCAAGAAACAATTTCACCATTTTGTAAAAAACAATACGATCATCCGAAATAAGTGACGGGGAATCACCCAAGGTCGAAATTTTTTAGTTGGGTTCGTGTTGCGTTTGTATTGGTGTTTTTTTGTTAACGACAAACAAATCGAAAATGTTATTGACCAGAATTAGCAGTTCGCTTGTCAACTCAGCAAAGGTACGTTCGCACCAGGCTAGTATTTTAATAACTAACAAGTTGACGAATAAAAAAAATTAACGGATGTTTTCGTCGTAATAAATTTAGTGGTAAGCGGTTCATTTTAGAACTACTGAAGTGAACAAGAAAATATTTATCTTGCATACTTGGGCTATGTACATACATAAACAGGTGGAGGTGGTATTACCAAGTGCATGTTACCACATTGTATTGCTTTGGTACAACTATGTACTGTAATAATGTACTGAAGCATAGCTTATGGCCAAAAAGATTCTTTCAACAACATTGTAGTCTTGCACAACAAAGGGTGGCATTTTTAAGTGTCTTGCACAGCGCCATAAGTGCCAGTCAGGCTTGGCCAACTAGTAAAATTCACTTGAAAAAAAATTTAACAAACATTCTGTACACACACCTGGAATGCTTATTACTGTGAATTATTTTCAGAATAATATAGGATATTATCCAGTGTTTAGTACCATCAATTTGCCTGTATGTGAACCTATTCCGCTCTTCATTAGAATTGCTTTGGCTATAGGTTCTGGAAAAATATATTCAGAACATTTCCTTATTATTTTCAGCTGCTGCAGCCACCTTTGGGTTACTTCCGTTAAATATGATATTATACTTGGATAATGACAGTGTTTAAATGCAAAGACAAAGGGCCTGTTGGCAATCGGGTGTCTACAGCCTAGCTCTGAGAGCAAAGTTTAATAGCAAGGGTGACACCTTAGAAACATCTCAAAACCTACCTCATTTGACAGTAACCTAATTATCCCTTTGTGTTAAGGCTGCTGCATCCAAAGCACCGAAGTCTAGCACTCTGGTATACACTGAAGCAAGTATAAAAGCAGCAACTGTTGGTGGTGCTCCCACTGAAAGTGGTGAACATGGAAGTAGGAGAATTGCTCTTTTTTAAAGCTGATTTTTGAAGGCTTTAAAGTATTGAACTGGCTCTGTAGTTGTTTATGTGTATGTTAGTTTTTAAATTCACCCCATGAACACCCCTGAGTTAGATTTTTTCCTATTTGTAACTGTTAACTGTTTTTCAAAAGAAATTCTGGAAATTTACACTAAGTGACAATACTGAAATCCAATTTTTTAGGTCATTCAACAAAAACCAGAGAAGAATTTGCAAAAGTGTGGCCACGCCGGTACCAACTTCAAGAGTATCATTTGGTAAACAACTTGGTTTTCTTTTGTATCACTGTGAATAAACCAGCTGGATTGTTTTATCCACCAACCTTAACAAAAACAAATGAACTTCATAAGTTTTAGAACTGTTAAAACATATTTGTTGTGTGTTGACTGCTTTTTAAGAACCAAAATTTATCATGGGTTCATTTTGAAGGGGACACACATTGTTTCCACTCTGTCATGTTGTTTTCTGACAAATAACGTTTAATATAATAATTTCTCCTTCCACTTGTTACTACAGCTTAAAATAAAAATTTATAAGAACTGGTACTTTTGTGTTAACAACTGCTTGTTTAAAACCTGTAACTTATTTTGGGTGGGCCCTCGTCCAATGGGCCACATATTGTTTCATTCTGTTTTGTTACAAGTTGCTGTTGTAATAACTTTTCTTCTATGCTTTGATGCAGAATGAGTTGAAAACCAATCACACCCCTGTCCACATGTCAGGACCTACAGACAAGTATTTCTTTCCGGCTTATACAGTCTTTGCAGTTGGAATGACTGTCATCAGTGCCTACCAGATCCTCACTCTGTAACGCAACCACACTCCAGTTCTTTAGGATATTTATTTGCAAAAAAGCAATGAACTCCACTTAAAAGTCTTTGTTTTTTTGCCCTGTTGGCATTCATGAAATATTTATGGCTATAAGTTTAGTTCACTGCATAAATAAAAAACCATGTTTAAGTAATCAATGGGGCCAGAAAGAATCATTCATCACATGTTAAGGCACAATGCATTGCACATTTGTGATAGAACAGTTGCTTCCAGTGTATTCATCTTTACTGGGCATTGTCTTCTGGGGCTGCAGCTGGGGCTGGGGCTGCAGCATTCTCATTTTCACCTTGACCCCAGGCAAACCCACCAGGTCGCTCAGCCTCCGGTAGTACAACATAATCTTCACTGTCAGGGGGTGGGTCAAAAAGGTATTTTCTAAAAACACAGAAACCTGCTATTAGTATTTGGTAATGGGTAACATACAAAACAGGATAAAAATGCTCTATAACAGTTTGGAGTATGGTTCATTCCAAAACAAATTAGCCTCTGTTTGGGATAATATGAAGTCAGCTGTCAAATAGTCAATCAGGATTTTTACAGGCACCAATACATACAGTATTCTTGGGGTGTGTAGAATTTTAAATCCACCGTTTTGTTCAGGAAATACATCCTCAAGAAAGTAGTAGATATGGCCACAACCTATGCCTTGAAACAACAAACGAATATTTTAAAATCTTTTCACTGTCTAATAAACAAAAACTGTAAACAACTTACCAATGACATCAACTATAATTGGGTTTCCCAGCATAACTGAGAAGCCAATTAGAACCCAAGGTAAATATGGCGCCTGTAGAAAAGTTTTCTGATTATACTTTGTCGAACTTGCAAGAGAAAATTACTAGATTCTTACATGGAAGGTTAGTATTCCGAAGAAGCTCATTCGAATGTATGGGTTTCTCCTACTCCAGATGTACACAAGCATAATTGTAAAAGCTTGTCCCAAAAAGACTAAATTTACAAACAAACCAACAACACACATGACAGTCCCTCCTAATAAAAACATGAAAACAAAATCTCCAGTTCTACCCCTGAACGACCCTTCTTC